>CEMH01203281.1:11398-31995 GCA_001179725.1 Macrocystidia cucumis | reverse complement strand
TGTGGACGCTTAGAGGACACTCGGACATTTCAGACATTCGGACCTCGCTTGTATTGTTCTAAATCTATCGTGTATTCGTACCTCTTCCATTTCAACACCTATCTCAACAGTAGTATTTATGTATATGTAGTATTTATGTAACTTATGTATGTATGTATGTATGTGTGCTTCGTAGTATGTCGATCGCTCACTCGCTCGCGGCAGGTAGAAGTCCGCACTGGGATAGACGTTGGCTCATCGCTTTCAATGTACTCTTACAAGCTTTTTGGGGTCCTAATCAAACGCGCATTTGTTAGGATCGGACGTTTCGTTGAAAGTGATGTGTCGTGCTTCTTCTTGACCGTCACTCGCTCATGGATGTATTGGAATCTGACGGACAGATGAATTGAAAGCCTGTCCTCATTAAAATACAGGGAAAAAGGATCTACTCTATGTAAAAAAGCGAACCTCATACGAAACAACAGAGGACGGGTTGGGAACCATAGAAAGGAATGGTTTTACCCGTTCACGTTCACCCTTTAAAAGGATTACACCCGCATACCAACCCTCTCACCCCAAAGCTCGCCGCGCTCCCCAACACCAAACCTCCAACGAGGCAGAAGCTCGCGACGGTCGCAGCAACGTCTACATCGGCTTGACGCCCTTTCAGACGCGGGTTGTGTGCGAGCGAGGGAGCTGCAATCATCAACATGCTGGACGTGTACCCGTTCGAAAGGCCGAAGAACGTGAGCAGGAGGAAGAAGAGCACGTCGGAGGAGATGACCGGGCCGTCGGTGCTTGAAGTAACCGACGAGGCAGCAGCACGGAGCAGAAGACCAGGAATGGAAGTACTCGAACCAGAGCCTGGAAGGGGAAGAGCGGGTGGGGAGGGAGTCGATGGGCGTTGGATGTTACACATGAGAAAGAGGGGAATGAAGAGGGTGCGCAGGAGGGAAAGGAAAAGGAGGCGACGACGAGACCAGATACGCAGTCTTGGGAAGGAGCAGACGATACGCCCAGCGAAGTCACCGACATTGAAGAGGAAGAAATGGAGGGCGCTGAAGAGGAGAGGATGGGTAGCTGGGTTAGTTGGAGAGATAGAGGTGGTTATAGGGGGGTAGACGGCCTATGGTCATCACGAGGGAAACGTTAGTCAAAAAAAGAGATGGAATATGGCAGGACGTACGAGGGTGACGACAAACACATATGCGACGGCCACCTCGTACAACACGTTCGCCTTCGCGATTCTCCAAATCCTGCTCTTCTCGTCTTCCTCAACGACCACCAGGTCACCTTCAACAATAACCACTTGCTCAGATTCGTTGCCAACATTGCCAGCAGTAGCGGACGTGACCAACGCCCTCCTCTCCTCCTCATCGCCCACCTCAACCACACTCTTTCTTCTCCTACTTCTCTTCTTCCTCCTCACGTTATCCTCATATCCCCCAACAACAAGCCGATACGCCTCGCTCTTCACCAACCACGTATGCGCAATCGCACTCGCTCCCAAAAACACAGTCGACAACGCGAAGAATATCCTCGCAGATTTCTCCTCCGCGCTCCCATCACCCACCAGCTCCCCCATCGCCACCTTCTCCCTCGCGTCAGCGATCTGCGCAAGAGATTCATTCCACGTGCTTGCGAGCGCACTAAGAACCTGCACGCCGGATACTGCCACTGCCACGGCGGCCTGGCCGGACATCATTTGCTGTACGGCGGTGGATCCGAATAAGGAGGCGACGGCGATGACGGATGTCTGTAAGTATGCGCCTGCGGTTGCTTGGGCCATCCCGTTGATGAGCACGAAGGCGAAGAAGAGACCGGCGGAGATGTATGTGAATGTGGAGAGGGTGAGAAGGAGGGTGAGGATGGATATGAGCAGGATGGTCAGTCGGGTTTGACGAGATGGGGATGTCTGAAATGTGAGTGGGTGTTTAGGCAAGGTGAACCGAGGAGAGAGCGGTGAGAAATGACAAACGTGTTTCGTAGCCATCGTCGCATGGGCGAGAAAGAGGAAGTTTGCAGCTGTGAAAGAGGTTGTAAGGTATGAAGCGAATGAAGATCTGAGAGGTGAAGAGCTGAGGCGAGACAGGAAGAAAGGTGTTGCTGTTATCACGACTGGTCATGGCGGAGTGTCAGTGAGGGCAACGGCTCGATTACCACACCATAGTACTGACCATTCCAAGGTAGAAGAACAGAGCAACCAAGAACGAAATGAACCCAGCTAACGAGCCTCGAATCCGCCGGACTGAGGATGACTGGTTGTTCACTCATCGTCGTAGTTGCAGTCAAACCCGAAAATGGAAATTATCGCAGGGTGCCAGCAACGCTGTCATCGACGTTTATCGGCATCCCATATGTATATCGGGAATCGATTTGAAAGCGCCTTTATAACCTAGCTGTATTATATAGCTTATAACTAGGTTAAAACAACATCCTGCTTGCCCTCGACAACCTCGAGTGCAGTCAACCGTCTCCTCAACCTCTCCTCTTTCCTCTCTTTGAACTTGCCCTTTCTCTCCATACGAGCGACGTTAGCGGGGTAGCCCCATCTTCTCTTTCTCTCGGCCTCCTTTTGCCTCGCCATCTCCTCACGCCACTTCCACACTCCTTCAGCTTTTGCTTCTCGCACAGTCCGTCCTCTAAGCTCATTGAGCTCATCGGAAACAAACTTGTCCAATGCCTGTCGCTTCTGGAATTGGTATTGCTTCCACCGAGCCAATTTCTTAGCACGCGAATGAGGGTTGGCGAGTTCGCGCTGAAGGTAAACTTCCACAGGTGGTGAAGTCTCTGTGAACGATTCTGTACGGTGGTGTGGGTTGTAAAGTGCCTTCAGGTAGCTCTTTTCTTCGGGTGGGCGCGGTATGGGGCCAAGCGGAGATGGAGAGAATGTCGGTGGTTTATACGTCACTTTAGAGACAACTTCCTCGAGAGTATCGTATTGTGAGGCTATCCAAAGTGCGTAAGAAAAAAGGGGAAGTAAGATAAGAAAACAACTCACGTTCGGGAATGGGTGGCTTGTCAAATTTAGGCCACGGAATCGGGATGCGCTCCCCCTTTTGGTGAGGGACTACGGGGACGGTGCTTGTTGCGAACCTCGTCCACTCTATTCGTCTCAAGAAAGAGTTCCAGTACGGTTTGGACTGCCCAAGGCGCTGAGCAAACACTCTACGAAGCGTGACTGGGTTAACGTGAAGCTATGAGAGTAAAAAAGAATGCATACGGGACGACCTCCGCGCCGCCTTTGGCAGACGGAGAAGGAAGTTCATAGTTTCCCAGAAAGAGTTGACATCGCGAATAATGATAATTTTTGCTTGGAGGGATCTTGTCACTGTCCTCTTCACCGCTCTACAAAACGTAGTGTCAGCTCGCGAGGACCAGCAAAGGAGAAAGAAAGCACGCACATTGACAACACCTTTTACAAAAACTCTGTTGCTAATTTTGTTCACGCTCAATACCTCCCTTAGAACGTTCTCCTTGTCCCCCAGTAGTCGTATCTGATCTCCGGGTACAACGTTCCAGTACTTTATTCTATCTCTGGGACGAACTGATTTTATGCGAGGATCATGTTTGCTGGTGCGTTTTAGCCAAGAAGTAGGAAAAGGAAGGAGATGTCTGAAAGAGAGAGTATGTGGTAGTGTAGTTGTAGCTGAAGCGAGTTGAAGACGAGTGAAAGGCCTCAAAGGCATCTATAGCTTTCTGGTCAAAGGTCAAACGCGCCAGTCCGGAAGTCGACTTGCTCACTCGCCCACGCGCGGAAAGTTTACTTCGGCATTTCCCGACGGTAGCCCAAATTATACCAAGAAATTCGTGAAAATCAAATGACACCCTAAGTATAGAGGCAGGCAAGTTTTATGCTGGAAATGATATTCAAACTGGCTATTTAAGCTGGTTTTTCAGGAATAAGACTGCTCTAAATCATCCTGCGACAGTGTGGGATCCGGGCCGCCACTTAGACCGAGTTTGTAAATGTTTGGACCCGCGTCTTCGAGTTGCTCGCGACGCTGTCACGACATTGACAGCACCTGGCGTCGTCGTAAACGCTCTTACATTCTATCAGACCATCCCATCCAGCAGAATCTCTGGTGCAGGACAATTCGGAACTTTTTATCGCGAAATATCTTGTTTCGTTGACAGAAACAACCAACATATCCCTAAGTTGTACCGGTCCACACGCGCAGACACACCATAGGCAATGCCGGACACTCAGATATTCAAGGTACATCAAGCTTGTCTGCCCGCTTCTCTTATACAACTCATCATGCCCCTCGATAGGCTACTTATAGTGGGATACCCGTCTATGAGATGTAAGTCGCCTTTCAACGCGTTCCTTTTCTCTTCGTTTCAACAATCCGGGGGGGAATGTATGCATTCACGACGCCACGAACCATATTTATCATAAAATCAACTATGGTACACCATTTCAAGCTTGAACAGTGCTAACGAGCCCCATGTTTGAACCAACAGGATGTGTAAAGGCGTGGCGGTGATGCGTCGGCGCTCCGATTCCTGGCTCAACGCGACTCAAATCCTCAAAGTAGCTGGCTTCGATAAGCCACAACGGACACGTGTTTTGGAACGAGAAGTACAAAAGGGAGAACATGAGAAAGTACAAGGCGGCTATGGGAAATATCAAGGTACGCACGCGTTTCCCTTCTCAGCGTTCTATTAGTTGATCATCGGTTTCTAGGAACTTGGATTCCCCTAGAGCGGGGTCTCACACTAGCAAAACAATACAACTGCGAAATTCTTCTTCGACCTATCATCGAGTTCCAACCCGCTGCCAAAAGCCCACCTCTTGCCCCAAAACACCTCGTCACATCCACCGCATCGCGGCCCTCGCGACGTGGCGGCGCTAGTGCCAGTGCCTCTACATTTACCGCGGAACCTTCTCATCAAACTCACGCGCAAGGACATGGGGGGCATGGCCAACAGCAGCCACACCAACAGCATGGCTATGGGGCCTTGTCGAACGTCAACACGCGTTCTTCAAAGAAACACGCAGTGAACGACCTCGTCGAGGAGTCAGAGCACGATACTCTATCAGTGAGAGGATCAGAGGACGGGTCGATGACTTCGTCTCCCTCGGAAGCATCGAGCAGCTCGAGGACTCCTTCGCCGATCAGGAGCCCTGAGCCTTCCATTTATGGTGCAGGCGAGGGGGGACCTACCAATCACTATCCCCAGGTATCTCAGCCTTCCCATCGAGGAAGGAAAAACCGGTACCGTAGGGATGTGGAGGTGGTCGACGAGGGCGAATATGGAGTCGGAGATGTTAGGACGTACGGCGACCAGATCTTGGAATACTTCATTTCCGACACAAATCAGATTCCAGAGGTTCTCATCAGTCCACCAACAGACTTCGACCCCAACATGGCGATTGATGACGATGGACACACGCCTTTACACTGGGCTTGCGCAATGGGTCGCGTTCGAATCGTCAAATTGCTGCTATCGGCTGGCGCAGATGTGTTCAAGGTCAACAAAGCAGGGCAGACAGCTCTCATGCGAAGCGTCATGTTTGCTAACAACTACGACGTACGCAAATTTCCGGAACTATACGAGCTCCTCCACCGTTCGACTTTGAACATCGACAACTACAACCGCACGGTCTTCCATCACGTCGTGGATGTCGCCATGTCGAAAGGCAAAACCCATGCAGCTCGATATTACATGGAGACTATCCTTGCCCGACTCGCAGATTATCCCAAAGAGCTCGCGGACGTGATCAACTTTCAAGACGAAGATGGTGAATCGGCCCTCACTATGGCTGCGCGCTGCCGTTCCAAACGGCTCGTCAAAATCCTCATCGACCACGGCGCAGATCCAAAGTTGGTAAACAATGATGGCAAGAGCACAGAGGATTATATCCTTGAAGATGAGAGATTCCGCGCTTCTCCTGCCCCACCATCGAGCTTCCTCGCGCGAGGGGCGGGTATGTCGTTTAGGAACGCGCAAGCGGCAAACCCACCCCCCGGTGCGCCTTCTGGGTATGCGTACGCTCCTGCGAATGGCGACCGCCCACCGCTACATCATTCGGCTGCCGGTCAGCGCGCGAGCACGCGGTGTGTGAACGACGTGACGAATATGTTGGATAGCCTTGCTGCAGCGTTTGATCAGGAGTTGAGGGATAAGGAAAGGGATACGACGCAGGCGCATGCGTTGTTGGGGAATATCCAGGCGGAAATTTTAGAGAGTCAGAGGGCGGTGGGACATTTGAAAGCGCAAGCGGAGGGGTTGACGGGTATGCGTGCGAGGTTGGGAGAGATGGAGGTGGAGTTGTTGGATAAGATGGGAAGGAGGTACAGGCTTGGATGGGAGAAGTGGGTGAAGGACGAAGAGGCGAGGGAGAAGGTTATCAGGGAGGCGGCTGGAGGAGAGTTGGTGGTTACTCCGGCGACGAAAGTGTTTAGAGTTGAAGAACCAATGGAGGGAGAGGAAGCGCTTGGCGATGAGGACGCGCAAATGCAAGGTGTTGAAGGTGTTGTTGACGGGTCTGTCGCTGGAACCTCTCATGAAAAGGGGAAGGGGAGAGAAGTTGAAAGAGAGGAGGATATCTCCGACTTGATCGCATTGCACGCAGACATACCGACGGATCCTGAGGAGATAAGGAAGCAATGCGAAGCGCTGAGGGAAGACATCCTTCAACACAGGATTCGAAGAAAAGAGACTTTTGAAGAATTGGTCACTTTCCAGGCCGAAGCTGGGACTGGTGGGCGAATGAGTGAATATAGAAGATTGATTGGCGCTGGGTGTGGTGGTATCCCACCATCAGAGGTAGACCACGTCTTGGGAATGTTACTTGAGGTAGGTCCCTTCAGCACCCCCCGTTCATGAGTATTTTCTGAGTCGTCTTTCACCCACACAGACGTTAGAGTCGGAAGAACCGAGCTCGTCCTCCGTCGCTTGGACGGGGGCTAAACCCCTTTTTTCCACTGTACCCGTCAGCTAAAGAAGGAACCTGCAACAAGAGTGTGTGCGCGTCTCTGTGTATAAAAATCTCGCGAGAAGCCAGAGAGAGGTTGTATGTACCGACCTGGGTCCTATTATTTTCACCATCTTTATCTTCCCTCCCCCCTCTTGCCCGTGCTTTTCGATTCTTTTTTTGCGTGGTTTAACAGCATCTTGTAACGACAGTGTCATACTTGGTCTCCACTCGGCCCTGTATCAACTTGACTTATTTTTTTCGATACCCCCAACCGCATCTTAAATTCCTTTTTTCCCAAATGCAACTTGAATTTGGCGTGCCACAACTAGAAGGTGTCGCCGCAGCAAACCCAAAAAAGCAAAATAGAACACTTGTGGCATGTTCGGAAAATGAAAGGAAATTCTAAAGGTAGCAGTGCTTTGGGGGGTTTCCGGACAAATTTGGAGGCAAAAGTCGCAATAGGTAAGTCGTGAACGGCGTAATGGTTTAATAGCTGTGAATAAGTGATTGACGTATTGGTACATCATGACTGGGTACAGAAGAAGCTGTCGAGAAAAGCTGTGGTATGAAATGAAAGGATGATGGCTTGATATAGGGGGGGAGTGTAGTGTGAAAGATATTTGGGGAGGAGCGGTGAGGTGGAAAAAATCAAAAACAATATCAACTGGTGGGCAGTGCAGTGAAATGAAATGAATAGATCGTGAAGAGTGGGAAATCGTGAATGAAAAATACGTTTCAAAAATGGAATGCCAACTGACGGCTACCACAGATCAAATTGATAGCCAAGCAAGGAAAGGGGGGAACCTATGGAGGAAAGGGGAGGGAGAAAAGGGTAAACACAATGATCTGATGAACTGTTTCTTTTTTCTTTTACTTCTTCTCGATACTCGGAAAGGCGGGAAGGAAGGAAAGCAGCAGCAGCAGCACGACTGAGCAACGTCCTTGGCCACTCAATAGCCAGAGAAGGACATGTGGATACAGCAACGGCAGTGAGGGCAGTCATATCTCTCGACCTGGTATGGCTTAATGGGACGAGAGCATGGGCTGCCACATCCCGTATGAAATCTCTTCGAGATGGTGGAGTTCCACACGGTCCCAGGGAACAGGGATCACGTTAGCCTATGTTGTCGGAAAAGTCAGCGGAACCATGTCATGAGATGTAGCCTGTCAACCCAAAAACGGACCTGGAGATAATGGACACAAGCGCGAGATACGCGCCGGGCCAAAGTTGAAAGGCTGATGCGCCCGTCATAGCTGTCCAAAGGAATCTCGTACGTCAGAGATTGGTATCCGGCCCACTGCGAATGAACGAAAAATAATAATCTCGCTGTCAGTTTACGAAGAAGAGAGCAGATAAGGTTTTTCATTTTTAGCACTCACCCTCACGCGAAGGAGGATTCGCTTCCGGGGGTCCGCATGTAGATCGTACAACGTGTAGGCGTCGTTGCCAGAGAGTCGCACGTGCGACTGCGCTTCCGCGAGACTGATGCCGGCGGTGAAGGAACCCTTGCGTTTGAACTTGAGGTGCATGGAACCAGGGCGACGGTAGGTGTCAATCGGGGGAGGGTGTGGTGCGAAGGAGACAGTCGAGTGGCGTCTACGGCGAGGTTGGACCATCGAACCGTGGGTCATCAAAGGGGTCATGCCCAGCTGGGGGTTGTCATAGTAGGGTTCATCAATGTCGAGATCATCGTAAGCTGAGAACTTCAGTCAGCATGGTGTCGGGAAAGTAGACACAAACAACGCACTAGGACCGGTCAAACGGTGGCTGATTGGGACATTGCCGGCAGAAGGTGCGTAAATTTGATATGCCGGTTGAGGATACTAAGCCCAATGAGAAAGTTTCGAAGAGTAAAGAATAGAAGGTGCTCACGTCGCCAGCGACTGTTTGCGCCATCATCGGTTCATGGTACATCGACGGGTGTTGTTCCGGGAAAGTAAATCCGCGAGGTGTGGCAGGGTATGCCATAGAGGGTCTTCGGGACATCGAACGAGCAAAGCCATCGTACGCAGGGAAAGCCATGGTTGCCATTTGGAAGAATGGGTCGTTGAGGGGGGAGAGGGAGGAGCAATTCAAGGGAGTTTTGGTAGAAAAGCGAAGTTGCGGAGGGGTGATCTCATTCTTATAGGTTGTATGAGTGGCAACAATGAGGTTGTTTTCCATTGAGTGTGTGTACTCGGTTGGACGCCTCGAGGTTCAGATCGAGCACACATATGGGCCACATCTGAAATTGGGTGATGCATGGAGTGAAAGCGAAGATCGGGCGCTTTGGCACCAAGCTTATGGAAGTCACGAACATCATAGGGGGAACCCTGGATTCCTTACCCCCTTCGAGATGGGGAAAGAAGTTGATACACTGGATTCGAGATTCCTCTATGCCGGACACAAAGGGGAGTATGGATCAGCTTTGAGCTGTGAGCAACGTGACGACCTGAAAGGGACAGAGGTCGATTCAGTTACTATTCTGGCTTATGAGTGTCTGTATCTTTCGGAAATGAATACCGCCTGTCAAGTGGTCCATCTTGAAGCAACTCGTGTTGGGCACGCACCTCAGAGGGCTGGCCGGAAAGGGGAACATTGACCTAGCGCGGTTCAGGGTTGCGAGTCGAAACATGCCATTGTGTGCCAAATTCGTTTCAGCGCAGCGTACATATACATCAACATCGCAACAGGAGTCGGATGTGGGAGTAGTACGGGATGGAGATATTGGAACCGTTCGATACACGCAAAATGCCAGGCCTATGGTGACTCTGTGCTATGAAGACCTCTGGATGCTAGTAATTGCCGAGAGCGAAGGCTCTGTGCTGGGATGATACAGGCTGGTTCTTCGCTGATAACCAATAATGCGATTTCAAAACGTACTGCCCGATCACTGTTTGCGATGTTTAAAACCTATCAAGGCAGTTTAGGTGATTGAGCGGACTCACACGGGAGGAAGAAACCGTCATTGAATGCTGTTCCGTTTATAACCTGCACCAAAGTCATGACAGTTCTTGAGAGCGACACTGTCCGGGGTGACATCTTTTCAAGATTGAGGAGGCCGGTTTGGGGTGTTCTTTCAACGAGATTAACCAGAGGTGTAAGGTTCGGATGATCCAGCGTGTTCAAGTGCTTTGTCAAGGCTGTGTTGACATTTGGCGCGATACGAGGTGTGTGTTCGGGGTGTCATCCTGCACCTGAAGCCAGCCAAAGTCCCCAAGTAGAAAGTTAAACCGATGATGGACTGGGGAAAGGTATCGTTAAGCCCTCGCGGTTAGTGACCCCTTCGTTATCACATCTCGTGCACATCATTGAAGCCTACTGCAGTGCTTGGAGATTTCAATCAAAACGTCGAGGCGAATGTCCGAAAACTCTGTTACGAACGTGAGTATGTTTCCACGTCGAAAAAACCATCTCCCTATGGCTGACTTACAACGACTACCTGGAGCCGGCAGCCGTCAATCGCTCGAGAAGGAAGGCATGCCGTTTCACTGACCAATACGAATCAGCCAAGAAGCCTTCACCTGTTCTGCCCTGGACTCTTCTTGAGCAAAACCGTCCCTGCAGTGCGCTATATGGAGGGAGAGCTCAAGAAACCCCAGACCCACTTGTCCGAGGGGCTGAGCCTCAACGAACGTGTTTCGACGTTAACACGGGCTGTTCTGGCGTTGATAAGCTACTTCGTTTCGGATGACATTCGTTGCGTGAGGCTCGCGACCAATTAAATACCGTGATAACGCAGCCCTGTGGTGTTCTTTGGAAGTAGGAAGGAGGTAGCGTCATGCTGTCCCTAAGAATGGTCCAGAGTTTCCTGGTAAAGAGTGAGATTGTTGGGAATCTCATGAAGATTCCACGGGATCTCTGTAGCATGAAAACCCTAGGCACGACAGAGAGAATCCGGGGTGGTGGTGAGCTACGTCTCACAACATATGACGGGCCACGTTTCTCGTCAATGGATGACCGGGACGAAGTGGCAGGAGTTAACGGCGAATATCTCTCGCGAGTGCTGATCGGGGGCGAATGCGAGCCGCCTTTATAGAAAACACCCTTGGATTTTGGGCCTGGTTGTGCCTTTTCGTAAAGATGGATCTGATACGAGATGAGTGGCAGTGGGGGCGTTGTATGAAAAATTACGGCTTGAGGAAGTGCTGAGGACGGGCAATGACGCGTCGACGCCTTGAAGCGCGGACCGAATCATTTTCTCAGGTTCATATCAGCGATAGTACGCTGAGCTATATCGCTCTCACTGATGCTCAGAAAAACGTGTTCATCAGTTTGATGGTATAGAAGGAGGGTTGGTTACTCAACTGTCTTTAAGGGGTATGAGAAAACTGGTAAAGGTGTTCTCGCAAGAATTTCACCGAATTTGCAATCTCGAGGTGAACCTTCAACGAACGCAGGGCGGACTCTATGAGTTTATTTCCGGCAAGGCAAAGCAGTTTCAGAAGTTTCATTTCGTCATGGCCGTAGTCATCGTGCAACTGAAGAACCTGGGACCTAATCATAACATGAGGACCAAAGTCACCGCTGTTCGTTCAACGATCATTGATTTTGAGAGTTACTACCGAAGATAATGTTGCATACCAAGAGTCGTAGCCTACTTCCACCTCTAAAGTGTCTTCTGTTGAATTGTGCTTCAAGTGATTCGGGACACCAACGGTCCGGCTGTGTCCACATGATGAATGATGGTGGCGGACATCAGTCTGCCATGTCGAGTCTAACATTAAATCCCCTTGTAGAGTTGACATGGGAGTCAACTGGGTCCCAAGAAATAGAAGCGATGAAGTTTTAGATACGCCACCTTCCCAACGGCGAGAAACCTGACGAATACGACCTCCACTGATGCCGCAGAAGTGAAAATTGCGAGATTCGTTGGACTGTGGAAGACGCAAGTAGCCGAAATAATTTCGGCATGCGTTTGCCTCGAGGCAATCTATGTTCTGGTGCCGAGCTAGAAGGAGATGTTGTTGGAGTTCAAGTGGCTTGTACTGTAACTCAAGCTGGTTGCCAGTGGAGCCGCCACTGGCCGTGAAAGTCGTGAAAGGAACTTGAACAAACAAACCTCCGAGCTTTCCTTGCGAATCCACCATGAGTCCCACACGAGAACGCCTTCTCACTGTCGCTCAAGCTTTCTGTAGCGCATTCTCGGAAAAGAAAGACGTCGCTACCATTCTATCCTTTTTCTCAACCACCCATCAGCCCACTGCCTTTGAACATGGCGAACCGAAACTTGCCCCTTTTCTCGGGCGAGCATTCACTGGCCTACCACGCGTACAAGAGTACTTCGAGATCATTGGAAAATTGCTCACCTATACTGAAATCGTCTTCTCTGAGTTCGTCGTGGATACCGAAACGTCTCGTGTTGCTTTGACCGGAAAGGGGACGTTTACTTGGCGAGAAACTGGAGAAACCTGGTCGGAGACATTTGCCTACGTTCTGGATTTCGACCATGAAGTGAAAATCACAGAGTATCAAATCTGGGCCGACACTGGGTCCGCGTATCTAGCTCGTATCGGGAAGCTCAAGCAAATAAGAGAGGTTTGTCTCATCGCTACGTTCAATCAATTGATGTTCTGAGTATCATACAATCACAGGGGGCCGAAGGAGAGCAGCCAGCAGTGCCTCAAGATGACGGGAAACCATTAATTGAATTTTGATCTCTAGTAGGTATGTGTAATCCTGCGTATTGTCATCCATCTTAGCAATCTAGACTATTCAATATTGGTGAAATATCTCTACCCTTGGCTATACTTTGTTGAGGTTTGCTCCATAATCTCGTTTTCAAGGACCGTGTGATTTCGTCCTTTCGAAATAGGTTAAGCTGTATGGCATTTGATTCCAGCTTCCTTTTGGGTCTTGCAATGCTGTTATGCAGCAACAATGTCTTCTCGGGCGGTCAGCGGGCACGAGGCAACTCCAACCTTCCACAATGCCATCAAGAGATCAGCTACTCGAGACCACCAAGGAGTTTTTCGCCGCTCTAACTTCTAAAAAGGACTTGGATACCATTCTTGCATACTTCTCCACCTCCCACAAACCCTCCGCTATGGAGCATGGCGAATCGAAGCTTGCACCTTTCTTTGGGAAGGAGTATGTTGGGCGAGAAGGGATCAAGACTTATTTTGGAGATATCGGGGCAGCAGTGGCGTTTGAGAACCTAGAACTCTCAGAGTTCATCGTGGACAGCGAATCCGCCAAAGTTGCGGTGACTGGGAAGGCGAAGATTACGTGGTTATCCACACAAGAATCCTACTCTGAGACATTCGCCGCAGTCTTGGACTTTGACGATGAGGCCAAGATTGCACAATACCAGGTCTGGGCAGATACTGGCTCGGCGTATCTTGCAAGGACGGGCGGGCTCAAGAAATTGAAGGTAGACTTTTCCTCTACATCAGATGCAACATCTTACTGAACAAAGTTAGGGCGAAGAGGCTGCGCTGATTGATATCTAATGCTGAGTCAAGCTAGGCAAGTATGAAAAATCATTGTCTCATGCCCTGCTTCTGCAGAGCCACGACTCCTAGTACCCTGCTTTTCCTTATGCCATACAATAACACGCCTCAGACTTTCAAGTCATTTGTTTCTTAACGTCGCAAAGCTGTTATAGTTTTACAACGTTTTTCAACACGTGTTCGCGTCGCGTCCGTAATTAAGTTATTTCCAAAAACGCGACATGTCACAGGTGTGATGTTTGTTGTCGAGGTTGGTCACTAACGAGTGACTTGACCTGGTTGTCCCCACCCGTGATTACCCCCCTTCCTCGTCGTTGTCCAGTGTGCAACATGCCCGTCCTCAAAGATACCTCGCTTGTGGCTGATTCCACGATTTCTCTCTCTTCTCCGGCGTCATCTCCTCCCAAAGTACAGCGACCAACTTTCACGTATGGTCGCAAGCGACCCGTGGTAGTCGAAGAACCAGACATTTCCTTTCTGACTGCGCCTTCCAGCTCTTTGACAAAAGAATCGACATTTAAAACGGGTCCACTTGACCTCGATGAAGAGATACCACCAAGTTCCGACCCATCACGTTTCTCATCAGATCATGCTGGCGACGACGACGACGATCAGAGTCCGAGCGACGCGCCCGTCAAATTCTCTTTTGGATGGAAACAGCGCCTCAAGGAATTGGATGAGGATGAAGACATTGAAAATGTCATTCCTACATTATATCGCGCAACGCCACCAACCAAGCCCTCAACAGAACCCACTGAAGGGCCCAAGACAAGGTCCCCATCACCCGTCGCTTCGAACCAGCAGCACAACGGTGTTCAACCCTCTTTCTCTTCGCTTTCCACGCTTTCCGAGCCATTATCCTCCTCACCAGAAAAGAAGCGCCAGCAATCATCCCCAGCGATATCCCCGATCCCTGTAAAAAATCGCACGCGAATACCGAGGCGCGTGGTTGTGCACGACTCTGATTCTGATTCCCAGATGGCAGAGGGAAGCAAAGGCTCCCCATCTTCCTTGGCATCCACAGTCCAACGCGCGACTAACCCCGCCCAAACATCGACAAGTTCCGATGATGACGAAATGCCTGTGCGCGTGTCGTCGAGATCACCGCCCAAGGCAAAGGGGTCGCTTCGACATAGAAACTCAACAGGCGACCTCTTTGATTCGGCTGATGATCCTGCACCATCCGACTCCGATAAAAAAGGAAAATCGAAGGAGAAGGCGAAGCGGAAAAAGACAAAAACTAAGGTTCGTGACTACCTCTCCGCAGACAAGAAGAGACCTGAACGTGTGTGCCAGGCTCCAACGAAGAAAGATTTAGTAGAAACGGCGAAAGCGCGTGTTCGGCTGGCGGCGGAGCGCACATCTACCATTCCCCGCCCTAACACAAATTCTGAGAGATATTCCATGCCTGCGTTCTTCTCTGCATTGTAAGTGAAGGTTAAACATTCTCAGTTGATATCATCTCTCTGACAGCCAAGTGTAGACAGAAAAAGCCCCGCGAATCCGTCATACCATCATCAGATCCCATCATACCATTTTCATCTTCCCCTGCGGTCGAGACAAACCGGCGCCGTGTCAGCCTTCAACTTCCGCCTCCTACTTTCCTTCGCAGGCGTAGTTCGGCTGATGAGCTCGATGTGCCCACATCCCGAAAACTCCTCGAGGATATTCCGGCACTCAACGATTCAGACGAAGAAGTTATGCCTGAGGTTAGCGACCTCCTAGCGATGGAGCAGCGAAAGCAAGAAGAAGAGGCCAAGCTACGAAACCATGAGGCACTGAAGGAAAGGAAGCGAATGTTCCTTGCCCAGCAGAAAGCAACACTTTTGCGGGCTTCGACCAGTGATCAAGAGGACGACGATGACGATTTAGAGATTATTGACGTCGAGGACCACCCAAGTTCAATGCGGGCTGTGGTTGAAGAAGAGAGCGCTGAAAGGAAGTCGGGGAAGAAAATCGCCATGTCAGAAGGCAGAAGACGGCAGCTTATTCATGGCGGCATCAGCTTGACCAAACGACCAGATAGTGCTCCATCTCCTAAGAAATCAGTCGAGGGCAAACTGAAGAATGGGACGATGAGCCAGAAGGAGCTTGCTCAATTCATGGCACAGAAGGTGTTACAAACTAAGAACGAGTTGACGAGGCAAAAAGAGGAAGAGTGGGTTCGGAGAGGAGGCAAGGTTGCGGAGCTCACAGCGGACAAGGACAAGAGCGCGGTTGGCGACGCCCTCGATGTTTACGTTCAACAAGGCCTCGAGCGTGCTGCTAAACCCCGCAACCAGTTTGACGAGGAAGAAGACGATGATGACGACGAAGACGACAATGACTGGGCACCCGAAGGGCGAGGTTCCGGTAGCCCCTCTCCTCACACCTCTCACAAGACGGTCGATAACGCCGATGGTGACGGTGACGTTACTATGGTCAATGAAGACGATGAAGGTGTGAAAACAGATGATGAAGACCTTGAAGTCGTGAAGGTCCCTGTGCGCTCATCCAAACATGCAAACGTGGTAGAATCCGAGTCAGAGGATGACAACGACAATGAAAACACACAGGTCACCGACGTAAGATCTAGTCATTCATCCCATGCGGATAGCTAATCCTCCTCACAGAATGAGAACGGCGGGGTTTTACTGCTCGGGCTGCAGCATCGGGGTTCCCTTTCTTCATTCGAGGATCCGACAGAAGACGAAAACGATAAGGAAAACAATGATTCGCTTATGTTCGATCGCAGCGAGGACAAAGAGAACAAAGCCGTGGTGCGACACGCGTTGGGGAGCAGACCGATTCTCGGGGGCATCGTGGCCGATGAAGACCCATTTTCGTCTCCGAAAGCGGGAATCTCGGTTATTTCACCATTCACCGCTCGGCTTCAACGGATTGCTGGTTCGAGCACGTCAGGTTCTTTGGAACTTCCTTCAACACTACAACCCAGTCCATCCCTCAAACCGTTCTTTGGTGGAAAGGGCAAATCGTCTGCTCTGTCACAGTTCTCAGATGAAGAAGTGGGATCGTTCAAGCCAGCTCCATTGCAGCCGAGCTTCTCGGATCTTTTTGAATCAGGGACTGAACAGTTGAAGCCACGTCAGACTCAACGCATCCCCCTTTCATTTGCCCCCAGCTTGTCTGATCCATTCATCGAAAAGGTTGGTGTTTCATGTTCTACGTAAAAACACAGTCTGACTCTGTCCTCAGTCAACGTCTGCTTTAAGCAAGCTCCGGAAGAATGGTGGCGTCAACCTCGACTTGACACAGGAGGCCGGTCTTCAACCAGCATTCCAAGCAGGCGAAGGGCTGATTCGCAAGGCGGAGCTCATCTTTGAAAAGGAACAAGAGTACCTTATCGAGGTAGCCACTAAAAAGCCTCTTGCAAAGGCTGATTTGTATGTCAATGATGCTGGGTGCGTTTCTCTTCAGCTTCCTCGATCATCAACAGACGGAACCTCATTGTAATTTCACAACGAACAAACGTCACATAGGTTCCTCACTCAAACACGACCAGACGTTGCCAGTCCAGAAGTGTACCGCCCACTTTCACCATCACAGAAGCTGATAAGGTATGGTCGCCCCACCGGCGGCCAAGGAACACCCTCGATCCATGGCACGCCGTCCGATTCTCAATCGCCATTGCGTCGTCCGCTCCGAACGCTCTCGCTTACTGGATCTTTGGACTTTGATTCGCCTGGAGCAGCAGGAACGGGAACAGGAGTGGGAACGGCAATGACTTCGCCACGAAGACGTCGATTGGTGAAACGCATAGACTCCCCACCTCCTGGATTAGGCGGTTCGGGTTCGTTTGATTTGACGTCACCATCACGATTGACTTTGAACCCTCGGAACCGCGTGCTTGAGGAGCCGTTGAATGCTTTTGATGTTCTGGCTCGAGCGGCCAAAGCGAAAAAGGATAAACCCCATGGCAAGAAGCTCGAGAAGTCTGACTTTATCGAGGAGGAAGCTCAGGAGTCGGATGATGATGAGATGATGGGCTTTGGTTTGGGCAAGAAGGAGGATGGGGAAGAAGAAGAAGGGGAGGATTTGGATAGAACTTTGGAGACGTTGGTTGATGATGCTGAGATGACGGAGGCGGATGTTGCAGCGGATAAGGTCCACAAGTTATACCAGTGAGTGCATTTAACGTTCCGTCGGATCAGGTGTCGTGGTATTGACAATAAATATGAAGGGAACAACAGGAGGAAGAGGATCAACGTAACCAAAAACTACATGAAAATGTTGTCAATGGTCAACTCAGGCTGAGGAAAAGAGACCACGGTATCGCCATGAGCGATAGTGAGGACGAGGATGAAGACGACGAAGCGCGGCGACGGCGTCAAGGGATGCATAAACGACATCAGGCTGATCGAGATGACATTCGAGCATTGGGTGAGTGAACGAGGCAACAGATTCACCGATCAGGGGATGTTTTGATCATGTACTAATAAATTTGTTCCTCAGCCGAAAACGATGCCACCAATGCGTTCTACAGGGTCTATGAAACAGACTTGCTAGCGGATGATAGTCAAGATTTCGCGTACCTGCAGAAGTCTCAAGATCAAGACATGGCGAATGATGAGCAGGGTGGAGAGGATGAAACGCAGCTAGAGGAGTCGCAGTATGTTTCACGTGAGGAAATCGCGCGAAGAGTGCGTGCGTTGGCGTCACGGAACGAGGTTAGTCCACACTCCTCCATTGCTATCTTTGAGGATACATCACAGGATCCTTACTCGTCGTAACTACGCACAGGAAGAAGGCCGTGTGGACCTGCGTGACGTATCCTGGGTGGATAGGGAGATGTTCGATGAGGGTGACGTCCAGATCAGGGTAAAACAAGTCTCGGCAGTCCCCAGGAAAACCACGAGTGCACGGCGTTGGGACAGTGTTGACTCGGAGTTTGATGATGGTTCTCAGGTGAATTGCAAAATACGATTCTGGAGATTGGGTGACCCTGATGCTGATTGTGCGGCATCCTGTTGCAGCGTCAACCTTCCGCCGAGAGTGGTGCTCATCTTGCGAGGTTGCAATCTTGGGCGAAGGATGCAGGGGCGAGGTCTAGGAATATCGGGACGGGACGGTCTGGAGTGAGCGCTGCCGTCACTGGTCATGCGAAGCTCAAGGTTCAGAACGAAGCGGGTTCGGGGCGCGTGAAGGGGTCGAGTGCGTCTGTTACGACCAAGGAGCCTCGGAAGCTGTTGAAGAGCGCCCCAAGTGTGTTGGATGGGGTTGCAGATAGGAGTTCGCGGTTTAAATGATTGAGAAAATGGTTCGAATGTTCACTCGTTATCTTTGCTTGTTTTGTATTGTCGAGCCTCGTGCCTTTCATTGCTTTGTGTGTATCCATTGGAATTATCTAAAACGACGTAACCCATAAACTTGCTGTTGACGAGTTCATTCGATGGACAAAGACATGCGGGACCCAGTGGGACAAGTGATGTTACATTTTACAAGTCTGCTTCCCAAAAGAAGAGAGAAAAGCGGCCAAGGGGTATGGTAGAATAACAAATTGTAATAAGGGTGTGTGCGGGCAGGCGAATAATGAAAGGAAGGAGGTGCAAAGGAATTAATGTGATTGTTTGCCTCCAAATGGTTTCCCAAGACGAATCCATGAGGGTTTTGAGCGCGTGGGGGAAATGCTGTATGACCTCGCGACTTGTCGCGTCTGCGAAGAACTTCTTCGTTTTCTGCTGTTGGTTTGAATCTAAGAACCAGCTATCAGCAAAATGAAATTGAGGGTAGATAATGATAGATCACCTTATGCCTGAGGAGGATGAGTTTCGCCATATTGGCGGGGGGCCCAGATTCTCGAAATGGATTTCCTGTTCGAGTTGGGAAGAGTGAGCACAAGACACAACAACTATGAATGGGAAAAACAAGACGAACGAGAAGCTACAAGTGCCCGACCGGCTTCGTGAGCGTCAAGAGAGTCGTCAACCGCCATGATAGATAACCAAAGGGCGGGCATGAAGAAATAGACGAAGAGGAGAGTTGCTATTGAACTGAGGAAGAAAAGGGCCAACATTGTCGCGAGGGGCGGCGGAGGCAGCGCGGAGGGGCTTTGAGCCTCCACTCGACGACGAGGACGAGAGGGAGGAAAGGATGGAGGAGAAGTCGTATGAGAGGGGATTACTGCTGACTGAAATGGTTTAAGTTTGTTGAATAAATTTCTTTTGGGGGAACCGGAGTGGGGCGATCCCCGTTTATTACCTAATATTCATAACTCGGCCGCTCCTTCCGCCGGCCTCCTCCGTACTAATTGACTCTTTAACTCAACTGGAATGCTTTCTGTAGCAACAGTAGCTTCCGTGGGTCTCCTTTCAAAGGCTTTTCTCAACTCTCGATTTTGCTCAATCTCTGTCAACGGTTTACCAACTCTCCTCGAAGCTCTAAATCGCGACGACAACGGGAATGGAGTCATCACAGGTATGCACGGAGTGTGTCCATAGGAATGACCAAACGTTCAATGCAGTGACAAATCTGATGTAGTTTCGAACCACATCTCCACGTATTATTCACTTCTCCCCAGTCTCCAACAATTGTCGTTTCTGATCTTTTCGGGTTCAGGCTTGATGACCCCCTGACTTGGGGTATTCTTCCCGCTAGGTGCTACCTCAGCTCACGAACAACCAGGTGGTCACTGGGCGCGTCGGACATAATCTTCACAAACCCGTCAGTGCAGAAAATCACGCCATTCTTCCGATCATATCTGACATCGTTCAGGAAGTGTCTTTTCAACATTTTTTAGACTTGGCCAGACCCTGGAGACTTTTCGGGGGAGAGGTATATACCAGCCTGCAATTGACGCGTCAATCGCGAAATTGAATTCTGGCGCATGGGTTCGAGTCTCTTGACCTCGTCATCATTTATCATCATCATTTTCTAAACGATCGATCAGGTACACATATTCAGTGAAGGCAAGGTCAACCAGCCACGCATTTACTTCCATGATACAGCTGGAATTCCGCGTCTGCCGAGATTCAAGTGGGGAATGTAAAGTCTTGTTTTTTCTTCCCATCATCATATCACCATCAAAGCTAAATTTGGTAACCAGTGGTCGGATGTTGATGGAAACGACTCGCCCACCAACAATAATTCCCATGTGGCTTTCGGGATTCGAAGACCTGATGCCTGAAGGGCGGCCGTTCCCTTACAAATACCTTCCACGCCCAGGAGCGAAGCTAGGCGTGACCTTCGGTACCCCGATAAACGGAGAGAAACTCCAGGGATTGATTCCGCACCCTTCCCCTCCCGATCTTTTCAAGGACGA
>CEMH01203277.1:9672-20500 GCA_001179725.1 Macrocystidia cucumis | reverse complement strand
TGACCCACATCATTATGAAATTGGGGGACCCTTAGAACATGTGACAAAATAAAGTGACCGAGGCAGGTCTCGAACCTGCAATCTCCTGATGTCCTGCACATTGCAATCGTAGTCAGACGCGATGCCATTTCGCCACACGGCCATGGTCCGAAAGTGCTACCTCATCCTTCATAACCGACATATGATACAACCTAAACTTATAATACATCCTATCTCCAAGAAGTGCAACGGTCCGACTAGTCCCTCAGATTTTCCACGCTGGCTTCACACGACTCATACTTCCGCTGCCACTGGTCGCCGAGTCTACTGAGATGGACGAGACTGATCCCTCAAGCGCGCCTCCTAAACTGTCGTCGAAACCGCTTCCCCCAAACACGTGCCCACGAGCGACTGCAGCCGCCTTGAGCCTGCTGGAAATGGTCGCGCTTGAAAAGGTTCTTCCCCGTTGATCCCTTGGTTCTCTCACCGCCCGCGAAGGGAAGGGAACACCTGGGGAGGAGGACCTTCTCACCCTACGTCCTGCTTGCGCGTGTAGTATGCGTTGAGGGTGGCCATATTGCGCAGGGGGCGAATGGGTCGTTGCTGTGGGAGTGGACGAGTCGAGAAGTGACGTTGAAAAAGGTAGAAGCAGGTAGGGCGGTGACGATGAAGACAATGCAGTGGTTTGGTGATGGGGAGGAGCACAATAGGTTTGCGGTGAAGCAGGCAACATCTTGTCATGCGGGCAACTTGGAGTGTCTGGTTCGTGTACGATGACGCGAACGCCAGTGAACCCCTCGACCTCCTGACCACTCACACCTTCATCAGTCCAGCTACATTGGCTTTGCTGGCGAAATGTGGCGTTAGGGGACGAACCAGAGAGGGCAGGAGACGGAGGTGGAGGTGGGCACGACGGTGAGGAGGGCGAAGAGGACGACGGATGTCGAAATACGGCCACGGATGGCTGAGCGACGGTAGATTGCTGCAACCCTAAGTCACCTGCGTCGCAATTGTTGTCACCTTCCCCCTCTGGCCGGGGAGAGCCCCAAGCGTATTTGTTCTTTCGTTCGCCCCACGCTTGCTCGAGATGCCTCAGAAACGCCTCTGACAGTTCATGTTGGCCGCTTTCCAGTTCAGCCGCGTCCCTCGTGTACCCTTCCCCGTGCTCTTTCCCGTGTTGTTCGTCCTGAGTTGGGAGGTTCAGATCTGTACTTAGCCGAGAGAGCCCGGGGATGAGACCCAATGGAAAACCCTCTCCAATTCGGTCGCCATCTTCGTTCTCTAGACCGGTGATCCCGAGGCCTATAACGGAATGCTGATCATCAGGTGAAAGCCCTCGTAGAATCGTGGACGCAGTGGGAATGGCGGGTAGGATTGTCTTGGGCAGCGGTAACGAAACAGAAGAGAGGGAGAATGACGTATTCGGGTCCGAAGAAGATGTGGTCGAAGAGGCCGAAGGAGACGACGTACAACAACCCGAAGAGGTTGACGTGTACGTGGAAGCGGAAGCATCGCTGGTGATCGAAACATGAAAAAAGGGATGCCGGCGCTCTTCGTCGTTAGGATCGTCGGGCGTGGCGGGTAGTGAAGACAGAGAGGAAGAACTCGTCGCTGGATCTGAACCAGGGAAGGGAGGGAAAACGGCCGTATAAGGAAGGACTGGGGTCGCTGGCCGGACGGAAGTTGGAACCTGGCCAAGGGTCTTCAGTTGAGCAGCAATTATTACAAAGGCGAGAATGAATTACCTCTGACGCAATCACGCGCGTAGGATCCTGCATAGGATCACGCTCGAGTGGAACGGCAGATACTACTCCTTCGACCCAGATGCCGGAGATGAGAGATACTGGGCGGGACGAGCCATCGTCGCGAGATCTACGAACCATTTCGTGGGCGGTGGATTCTATATGGTTTTGATGGCTGTGCGCGCTAGGCGGGGCTGTATTTCTAGTCGCGGAAGATATTGCGGAGAGAAGAAGGCGAGTAAGGGAGTGTATGATACTGTCGACGAAGCAGGACATTTAATGTTGGGCAAAGTAGATGATAGGTAGTCTGTATGTCGTCGCGATAGAGATAGGCTGTTTGTGTAGAAGAAAGAAAAGTGTGAAGAGGGAATGCGAAGACTGGGAAGGTTGATATAGCCACAAAGGAGGCTGACATCGACCTCGACGAGAAGCACAGCAGAGCAGCAGTCCGCCGCTGAACAGATTCTGTGCGTCCGCCACCAGGAAAGCGTCATAACGTTTTATCCACTCGCTGCAACAGAACAGACTTGTGCAATATCGTCGCGCGTAGCAGCGCATCAAAGTTGAACGTTGAGCCGCGTTGGTGGAGTGAACGAAGGAGAGGTAAACAAAACGCAACAACCACGGGAAGGCTGATCGCGATGTGTGTAAGCCCATGATTGGCAATTAAGAGAGTTTCTTCGTTGGTGCTATAGTGTAGTGGTTATCACTCGGGATTTTGACTGTCAATTTTCCCGAAACCCAGGTTCGAGCCCTGGTAGCACCTGCTTTTTCGTGTGTCTGTCTTTTGTCTGTTTTGTTGAATCAATGAACGACCACATGTGGTCAGTTTTCCCATACCGCGTTTGGAGAGCAAGAACCAAGATATCATTGCACGAACCCGCAAGTGAAACAAAAAAAAACATCATATGAGCGTTCCGGTGGTCGTCGCCTGAGCGACATTGTTTCCTCCTCAACCCCCGCAGTGGTATAATGGACATCCATTTCTAACCCTAACCTAGCGGTGCTATAGTGTAGTGGTTATCACTCGGGATTTTGAACATAATCTTCCCGAAACCCAGGTTCGAACCCTGGTAGCACCTTTCTTTTGGAGGCTTTGCCGAGCTTTTTTGCGAAAGATATGCTGGATGTCGAGNGATGTCGAGGTGTATCAGAAAGAAATGTTGGGACTTCCTATCAAGCTTCAATATTCGATTCTGGATGCTTCTTGTTCAATATTCTTTGGCTGGTGTACGCACCCTCTCCTTCTCCCCTTATCTAAGCACATCCCATCAAGACTACCCTTCATGTACGTTTCGCAATGTGCAACGGTATCCAGAATGTTGGATACTCTTGGATCATGTCGTTATCACGGTACGGCAAAGAGCAGGTAAAATTATCGAGGGTTGGCTCAACATGGTGCATTTGTTTTAATGTCAAAAGTCCCTGTCGCCCGAGTGAGTCACCCGTTATCAGAACACCCACTCATGACATTTTTCTTCGTTTTCACACGACCATTCTTGTGGAGTTTTTAGATCACTTTCACCTTCTCTACTTCGACCCTTCACCCCCGGATTCGCACCTGTGCGCAACTGCGTACGTCAATACTGTGAGGCGAACTCGGCGTGTCACAGCGGTTCGGCATGGTCGTCACCTTTCCAGCGCCTCTTTCCGTCAAGACCATCGGGGGTAACACACGGTCTTACGAGTGTTCTAGAATGGCTGCACGTCCCAACTGTCACTGGTTAAGCCTAGTCGACGCACATGTTAATTTGCTTTCGTCGTGAGTGGGAATATAATTTCCAACTTGAATATTTCCCTCCTTATTCCACCCATCATCATATCTCCAACAATCCCCAGGATCAAAATAGGCCAAGTTGTGGACTTCATCTGATTTCTTTGGACCCCAAACGTGAAGAAATCCAATTTTAGACTTGTTGACGAGACATGCCAGGTCACGCTTGCAATCTTGTACACTCCGTTCGCTTCCTTGTGCCGTGACACAGGCGCATCGTACGCGGTGGAATGCCAACGATTCGTTTGTTGGCCACCTGACAGCGCTAGTGCATGAATTTCGGACCGCCCAGGTCACAGCCTGACACGAGATAAATGACCATACGACACACACCCACGGCTGGTCCTTCGATAGGATTCTTCAACAAAAAGCCTGACAGGTGGTGATTTCAATGACTCGTAGCTGTCCTTCACGATATATAAAAAGGCATATTCCCCCTTCCTCCCCCATACACGACCATTGACGACACGTTCGACTCAAGATGATGTTCGCTCGTCCGTTCGCCCGTTCCTTTTCTGGTCTCTGCCTCGTCGCTCTAGCAATTGGGTCAACGTCATTCGTCCTCGCCGATGCCCGACAAATGCGTAAAAGTGACCTGCACGCAAGGCAGGCAGAAGCTGCGAAACGATTTCAACCCAACTTTGAAAGCAATTCACTCAAGCTTCCTCGACAAGCTTCCGCCGCAAGTGGGGGCGCGCCGTTGACTTTTGCTAATCCCAAAGCTGCTCGTGCGTTCTTTCGTCGCTCAGATGCGAGAAAGAGGTTATGAAATTTTTCTTGCTTTGGGGCAGAATTTTTGGTCAATGGAACTGGTATTCCAGAGGTGGATTTTGACGTCGGTCCCAGTTGGTCGGGCCTCTTACCTATCAGCTCAGATCCAAATGAAACCCGCAAAGTGAGGACATATTGCGTCCACAGGCCCCTGTATTTATAGGATAACATTGTCCTCTTGTAGCTCTTCTTCTGGTTTTTCCCTCCAGGCCCACAAGGAAGCAAAGACGATCTCATTTTTTGGTAAATTTGCCCACTAACTTATCTTCCCCTGATACCTTCTGTTACTCACAGAAACCGTCCAGGACAAATGGAGGTCCGGGATGCTCCTCCCTTGAAGGTTTTCTGCAAGAAAACGGTGTACGAACCACTTGTTATTCTCTCCCAAGCTCGCTCTTGATTTTGACCTAAACTGGTTATAGCCTTTCCAATGGGGGGTCGGGACTGCAAAACCTATTCCAAACGTAAACAGCTGGACCAACCTCTCGAGTGTACTTTGGGTAGAACAGCCTGTTGGAACTGGGTTTTCTCAAGGGAAGCCGAACATCAAGGTGTGTAGCTTGTGACCGTGACCTATCTGGCTTGTTCGGATCTAATTGCATCGATTTCAAGAATGAAGATGATTTGGCGGCGCAGGTTGTGGGGTTCATGCAGCAGTTCCTCGAAATATTCTCTGAGTTAAAGGGGAAGAAGCTCTATCTCACGGGTGAAAGTGTGAGTCCTTTGCGTCCTCCATGCGAGTCCAACCTGATTGTTCACAGTACGCTGGGACATACGTGCCATGTGAGCTACTAGGCCTTGGATTTTGCACGCATTTTACTGAAGGTGCTTCATAGATATTGCCAACTACATTTACAACCACCCCACTGCCTTGGCACTGAACTTACAAGGGACCTGGACCGCCGACCGTAAGACTCACGTCTCATAGAAACTTTATCCTTCTCATGACCTTGTCAGCGAGTCTCTCGTGGGATGTTGTCCAACAACAGATTCCCGCCGTCGATTTCGTTCGCAAATATGAGCACGTTTTCTCGTTCAAGTAGGTTCAGGCTTTCGTGTTGAAGCACACGACCTAACGCTCCCTTTCATCTCAGCCAATCTTTCATGGCGCTCCTTGACAAGACTGCAGCATCCTGTGGATACACCGGCTACACAGCAAAACATGTCACCTTCCCTCCCAAAATCGGCAACTTCCCCCTTCCCGGAAAATCAACCGAAGCAGACCGAGGATGTGACGTGTGGGATATGATTTTCTCTGCTGCTCTCCTCAAAAACCCCGCGTTCAACATCTACCGTATATTTGATACTTTCCCCGTTCTCTGGGACGTGCTCGGCTTCCCGTAAGTACGCCAACATGTCGTCGCAACCAGTCCAGTACTCATCAACCTTCAGAGGATCATTCGAACAGATTCAATTGTCTCCCCTATACTTCGACAGAACGGATGTTAAACAAGCCATTCATGCCCCATTGGACGTGGACTGGACAGAGTGCTCCAATGTCAACGTTTTCCCTCGCGGAGACGCCAGCACACCGTCTGCTTTATCAGTGTTGCCCAACGTGATCGAGAAGAATAACCGAACAGTCATTATCCATGGGTTGGCGGATTTCATTCTAATTGCAGAGGGGTGAATTCTTCGACTCCTTCCTATGAAAGATGTACTCAAGCAGTTTTTGTCCCTTAGAACGCGGATCGTTATCCAGAAGTGAGTACCGACATAAACCGTGGTTCATCATATTCATCCCTGTTGCCACTTTCCATGATCACAGCATGACTTGTGAGTCTCCTTGTCCCCGATCGATATATGTGTCTAATACATACGGTCGACACAGGGAATGGAAAGCAAGGGTTCCAAACGCCCATCGCGAACGACAGCTTCATCGTTGATGGGGTTGGCTCCCTTGGCACTGCACATACCGAACGTGGACTAACCTTCGTAGAAGTCGAGCTCAGTGGACACATGTGCGTATGGTTGTCCCTTTTTCGGCCTGCTGTAGTAATTGTTTGGCAGGGTACCACAATATTCACCACTCGTGAGTTCGCTCCCCTCGCTCTCGAGTCACGAACCTGCTGACCAGTTATGCAGGCCGCATTCCAGAGCATGCAGTACCTGATGGGATTCAGATCGACACCCTAGGATCACAATGTATTAAAGACACTCCAAAATGTATTGGATCGTTGACAATTGTCGTATAAAGTTCATGGCGAACATGTTCGCCCATTAAAAATTAGATAATATGGTGACTCCTAAAGTAGGCACATTCCATCTGCATCCCACTTCTCACTCCCTACCCCAGCACCGACGATAAACAGTCCGTTGGGGTCGTATTTCTGTTTGACGGCACTCAACTGAGCATACTTGCTCCCATAGAATGTCGTCTGGAATGCTGGCTCGAGGAGGTCACCTTCACTCATGTACGAACCCTCGCCAGTGACCCCTTCGACTGTTGCGTTGGTAAGGATAGGGATGAGGGTATTCGTTAACTGGTTCTTCATGGCCTCGACCTGCGCAGGGGTGAAAGTGTCCGGCCAGGAGTTGAGAACCAGGACCTAAAACCAAGGACGAAATGGGCACAAAGCTACACTTGAGTCACGTTGGGGACTCACGTGTGACTTGGCAGTCCGCCAGTGCTCAGAGATAGCGTTATTCACGGATGTATCGGAGACCTTGCCTGTTGATTGTCAGCACAGGGATGGCTTCGATGATACCAGACACTAACCTCCTGCGACTAGGTTCCCACCGATTCTAAGTACGATACAATTAGACCTTGAACAGGAACGGGCGGTTAAGCAACTCACTGTCCGACACCTTGCTCCATCAACTGCTCGTAAGCATATCCGATCTGTTGGGAGTTACTTTTGAAGGTAGCTTCCGACAAGAACCGCGATCCCGCGATGGCGTTCACACCACCTGTGTTGTCCACAGCGAAAACCGCATCGTTGGCAGTTTCCACTACGACCGTCTCATTGACCACCTGGAACCCGTTCGCTCGCGCATCATCCAAGAATGGCTTCATTAACGCTTTCGCTTGATCCGCCGTCTGGTTTGCAAAATAAGTAAGCAATCCAAGTCCATTCCCTGGTCCAGGGAACGCAGGGTTGTCCACCAATCCATTAGTGGGGACGTTCGGGGGGAAGACGTAGTAGTATTGCCCCGGATGAACGCTATCCCAATCAAAGATGTGGTTTGCGTGGATCGTCATGAGCTGGCCAGTGCTGGCGTTGGTGGGTGCAATGACGCCGACAGTATGCTTCGCGACGTTAAAGATCGGGAAGGTCTTGAATGTGGTTTCAACGACGACTCCCCAGCTTCCTCCACCGCCTCCACGTATGGCCCAGAATACTAGATATTACAGTCATCGTTAGGTAAATTCCCTCACGCATGGACCCAGAACTTACAGTCTGGATTGCTTTGCGCATTGAGTGTAAGGAGCGTTCCATTCGCAATAACCACTTTCAACTCTAGAGATGAGAACGTTATTAACTGGCAGTACACGTGGAGGGAGGGATGAACGAACGTTGAGTGATATCCGCTGCCAAACCGAACAGGGGGGAAAACGCGGAATGCCCGCCTCCTTGGACATATCCACCCGAAGGCGCCACACTCGCCGCTGTTCCGCCGACAATCATTTTACCAACTGCTTTGGCTGCCGCGTAAGCCGCGTTCAGCGCCACACCAGGACCAACCGTCACAACCCTCCCCACATTGGTTCCGTTGACGATAAACGAGTCGGAAAAGGTAACGTTCTTGAGATACTGGGTCCAGATGAGGAGGGAATTCTTGGCGGTGGAACGTCCGAGCAAGTCATGTCCGGACGATTTCACAGCAAGCCGGATGTTGAAAGACGAGGCAAACTTGACACCAGCCTTCGCCAATACTCTGAGAATGATGTAACGGAAATGAGGTAAGCGTTGACTGACCTGGATGTGTGCGACTGTCGTGGCGTTAATCGCGAATAGAGGGACATTGCCCTGACTACAGTTGACGGGGTGCTCCAAACACAACCCCGGGGGGGTGTCGTTGTATCTCTGTCAGCACCACGATCAGTCAGTCGACGTCAGAGCTATCAATAGGTGGGTCGCGCGTACTTGTTCCCAGTTGTACTAGTAAATTTGGGGTTTGGTGAGTACGCACAACCGGTCCGAAAGTATTGGGATCGCTTACAAAATCCATAGCACCGGGTACACCAGCTCGGAATACCGAGCTAAGCCACTGTGTTTCGGTACACGGCAGATTTTGGCAGAACTTCGCCGATGGTACCACTGCTAGAAGTCGCCCGTTGACAGAAGCGTTGAGGGAAGCCCACTGGGAACTCGTAGGGAAACCAGGGTCCCCAGGCTGATTCCGACAGCATGCTTGTCTCGTCGTTGGTTTGGCGTGCACTAGCGCAAGTAAAGTCGTGAGCGATACACCGAGAAGAGTGTACAGCTGCATGGTTGGTTGTGATGTCGGGTCTGGCAGACGACGTCAAAGGGCAGGCTTTTAAAGCAAATACCGTGTCATTTCGCCGGAATTACAACAACCCCATCAAGCACTTCATCCAAGCCGAAAAGCGAGAGAAGCGGATTTTCCTCATCAACAGGAGCTTAATGTTTGGGTAAGCAGCTGTAGTATTAGATCAACGGCCGCTAGCTGGTGGAACAAGATCAAGACAGGGAATTGTATGAGGGTCTGAAAAACTTTCGATTCCCAACCGACGGACGTTGTCATGATACTAAGCCATACAGCGAAACAGATGTCTTGAAACACATGGTAGCTGGGCTCGGGTCTTCTTTCTCATCCCTCAATGGAGATAGCCCCCCTCAAGGCACCATCTTGTCGGAGGATAGCACCGTTGATCATCTCATTCTCAAGCACGTGTTGGACGAATCGTCCAAACTCCTCTGGTCGGCCGGGCCGTGTCGGGAACTCGCCGCATTTTGACGTTTCTTTGATGAATTGATCATTGATAGGTGTCACTATGGAGGACAGAAATGAGCAATCATTCAACCGATGGTCAAAAGCATGAACATACGAAACACGCCGGGGGAAATGGCGTTCACACGAATGCCATATCTTGATAAATCCCTTGCCATTGGTAACACCATGGACGCGATTGCCCCTGAAGTGAAAGCGGTCGGAAACCGAGAGGTATGCAAAAAACAGCGGGCGCATTACCTTTTGTGCTGGAATAACCGACGGAGCCACCCTGACCATCTGTCGCGGTATAAGATGATGTCAAGATTATACCGCCGCGCTCCGCTACTCACGGTCGTGTCATTAGAAAACCACCGAAGGGCACGACACCATGACGAACGTACCTTGCTCCGAGTTTTGCTCAATAATCCGCTGGGAAACCTGCTGCGCCACATTGAAAGTGCCGACCACGTTTACTTCATACAGCTTTCTAAGGGCTGCTAACCCTTGCAGCCCATATGGATGAAGGTGTTCAGGAAGTGCCGCTGTCTTGATGAACGTAAGGACAGGAACGAGGGATATGTTAGAGCCACTCGTACCAATCCCACTGACATGATCCCCGCACAAAGGACAGCCCCGGACAAAATTGAAAAGGTCTTTTTCGATTCATCTAGCGCACGGGCGACTTGTTCCTGCATTACACTCTTTAAACAACGGTTCCGTAGCTAAAATTTGGAAACACACCTCACTTGAAACGTCCACTGGTCCTGGAAACAGGATTTGCGAGGGATGCTCTTTAGCAACCCGTTCACTGTGTCCAGCCAACTTAGTTTCCCGAAAGGATTTGAGCATGGTTGACTTACCCCTGGATCTTGTTGTAGTCGAGAATCTGGTTTAAAGTGATCAAACACTCTCGCTTCAGGCCCAGACGACAAGGGACATACTATGACGTTTGCTTGTTGCGAAACCAGCTGCCTGACGACTCCTTCTCCAAGTCCGCTTGCTCTGAACCAGTTTTGAATAAATAAGGGGATATGAAGTTGTTCTTTGAGGAAACACTTGCCCTCCTGTAACCACGAATGTGTTTCCTGCGATTTTCACCATATGAACTCGAGATGGAAGTTAGTTGTGGGTTGAAAGTGGAATACGTTGAGGTATGAAGCGCCCATAATGTGTTTAAATGATAAGAAGGTTCCCTAGGCCGCGTAGGATGACCATTTGTGCGAGATGAAAGTTGCGGCCGCTGTGAAAGTTGCGAAGTGACCGCGAGCGCATTAATAGGCACACATTCATGGCCTACTTATACAACGTTGCAATGAACGATATATCCACGTAAAGGGGAGTTTTTGACCGGTAATTTGTCGAACAGGCGATGGGGGATAGTGGTGGTAGCAGAGTGGTGGAGGTCTGAGCGTGGCCGAGATGAACGGAACATGTTGGACCCTGCAGTACAATCTTTCACACAACTCGTGGTGCTGGCACATCCGATTAGTATTCTTGTAAATGAGCTCGTGGCATCTTCAGGATAGGCTGTGGCAGTCCTAACCATGACCCACGATAGACCTCGTCTAGTCGAAGACACTTATGTTGCAGTCAATCAAATACCCGACCTTTCCCAAGCAAAGGCGGACGAACTCAGTAAGAGAACTTGAACGCAGTTCATCTT
>CEMH01203275.1:1456-26338 GCA_001179725.1 Macrocystidia cucumis | reverse complement strand
ACTTTCTAGGCGTTCCATCACGAAATTCGGTTCCAAATCGAACTATCGAATGAACATCGCGAGTTCATCAGTGGAAAAAAGAATGGCAAAATCAACAAGATTATGCAGACAACGAACGTCAAGATCAAGTTTGAAACTTTCAATGATCACAACTTTCTCATCGACGTGTCTGGCTCTGATGGTTCTGTCATTCAAGGCCTTTCCCTATTACAGGAGGAGCTTCCCGCCGAGATATCTTTCCACGTGCCCGAAGCATACCACAAACGTATCATTGGAGTAGGAGGCCGAAGCATACAACGAATCATGAAGAAGTTTGGCGTGTACGTTAAATTTTCGAATGCGGAAGAGTTCGCCGCTCTTGGGGGGTATAACGACAATGACGACAACGTGGTGGCCCGAACGCCTGCCAAAAACGCACACAACTTGGAAAATCTGAAGCAGTCTGTTATGGAGTTGGTCAATCCAAAGGTACGTACCCAAGATTTTTGAGATGGCGTTGTTTTTCACCCGATGTCTAGGACAAGGATTATGTTAACGAAACTGTATCTATCCCCCGCCGTTATCACCGTACTCTCTTGGGCGAAAAGGCAATCTTCATTCATGATATAGAGACAAAAACCAATTCTCGTGTTCGTTTCCCTGACAAGGAAACGGCGTCTGACGTGGTGACTATATATGGGCCCGAGAGTCAGGTGCAGATTGCGGCTGCGATGCTTCTGGTGAGGCCCCTCTTCAAAGTTTCTTTCAAGGCTTTTACTCACCCTTCGGCCAGGATCACGTACCTTTCGAGGCGGACATGGCCGTCCCACCGAACGCGGAACTACCTCGCCTTTGCCTTTCGACCGACTTTACGAACTTGGTTGAGCGTGTGAAGCGGGAGCTTCAAGTCTCAATCGTACCCAATCCCAAAACGACCTCTATCGCGAACGGGGGGTCGAACTCGGAGTCACCAAAGGAATTCTCATTCAAATTCCGTTGCCAACGCAGTAATAGTGACTTCCTCATCACTGCTCGGGAGATGTTGGAACAATTCTTACTCAATCACAACATTCACGTCTATCCATCTCCGACTGCACATATTCACAAAAGAGGGGATTCATTCGCCGAAGCTTTCCCTCACTTTGACAGCAAGGTTTTGTCAACAGCCAAGGCCCGCGGTCACGGTCAGTATTGACCTTATCTATCGACTTCGCCTCGCTTATTCCTCGTAGAATCCGTTGATATGGGACGTCCAGACACCAGCGATCGTCGATTACGCATGGCCAGTTCATCTCCGGACGTCAAGGCACTTTTCAACGCGCCCTCTTACATTTATGACGAAGAGGTTGACACCACATTCATTCCTGGTCCGGCGACCGATTATTGGACACCACTACCCCCTATCGTAAGACCCTTTTCCCATAGCTTCAAATTTTCGTGCTGAGCAGTTGTCAGGGTTCTGGGATTCCGCATCGGACGCGGCATAGTGAAGATGCTCTCAAGCGAGGCTCAGACTCTTTGCTTGAGGCGAAGCTCAAGGATCAAATATCAAAACCTCGTTCTTTCCAAAATAGAGCGCAGTCCCTCGACTTGACCATGTCCTTCTCCCGGATTGCCGAATCGACGTCAAGGTTACCTCCGCCGGAGTCACCAACGACTTCGACTGGTGGCACCGGTGGAGAATCAAGTCCAAACTCCGCGACAGCTCCCTCATTCCCTAGCGTGTATGGACCGCCGACCACATCTCGACAACCTGTCATTGGAACTTCTGCACAACGCTCCGGCCGGGTGGTAGACGACGAAGCAGTTGAAGAGGTTTCCCGGGTAATTTCGAATCTCGGACTGTAAATATTCAAAACATGGCGAGAACAAGAGGGAACTCGCATTTTCTTTTTGCTCATCTATAGTTACTTTTTTTTCTTTCTTTGTTTTTACCTCTTGTTTTGCTCTCTACATCTGTTCTTTTTTTGTTGAACACTTTTTTCCTGCGTTTGAAACCGCCCTCACGTCTCTCCCTTATTTTCTTTTTTTTTGTCTGCCATCTCGTGCGATCTGGTCTGTCGCAGATGTTGTGTTAAGCTGTCTCGTTGCCTACTATCAGTTCTCTGTACAACATCATCTCTACCATAGTGGGGCAGCCGTATTCATAACCATTTATTAATACACACTGGTAACGCAGCCAAGAGTCCGCGGTAAGGAAGTTGGAAGAGAATCTGTGTTTGGGGAGGGGAGTGGGGGTTGGGGGTTGTTACAACAATAAAAGGATGGAGATCGGAAAGTCCGTTTGTCAATTTACGATCCATGGAACTTCGAACATGACAAAGTCGAAGATCTCTTGATCCATCAATGACTGGTATTCGCCAGCGAACTCCTCCCCGTCGATCTTCTTCGCTTGTGAGATGTTGGATTTAAGGTAGGCGAATTGGTTCTGCAACGCTGTGAAGATCTTTTTTGTAGATTTGGGTTCCGGCTACGAGAATTGGAGGCGGGGTGGGGTGAGGGGAAAGCGAAACACAACAAAAAGAAGGGAAAACAGACCTTGATGATGATTCCAATGTAATTTGCTGGTAACCCGTATCGGAGCACGCTTTCCACGAACAAGCGAACGACTTTGAGGTGCACGAGGACTTTGAAGGATTCTGAAAAGTTGGTGCGCGATAGTCGCAAGAGTTCCGTCTTTGAAGCGACGAGGTGTGTTGTGAAGAAAGGTGATCAGTGACGTGAAGAAAGATGGCGAAAAAAAAGGAGGGGGTGGGGGGGGGAGGAGGAATTGGACTTACCCATAGTTCTTTTTCGGTTGTGTCGGCGATTTCTAGGTCTTGTTGTTGTTTTGCTATTTCTTCTTCGGAGTAGACGAAATCGCGAACGATGAATCTGGGGAAGATCACAGGTGGTGGGTGGTAAGAGACTGAGTGCAAGCAGAGGAGGGGAGGGGAGAGAGAGTTGAGTACTTGTTTTCTCGACATTTTTGGACAAATTCGTCGTGAAATCTTCGGAACAGGATAACGCTGTAGAGGATGTATTCCTCGTCGGCTGCGATTTCCCTAGACGGGGGGTTATGATGTTATATTAGAGTGTATGAGCGGAAAGAACTGTTGAAGCGCACTTTGAAGATCGTGGAACTACCATGGGCGCTAGTCTTTCGTACTTGACACTCCAGTCCTTTCCGAGGTTTCTAGATGGGAAAATAGGCGGTCGATATACGGGAGAAACTCCCAAGCGGAAAACAAGATCTAACTTTGGAACCGCGACGAGTACTGTCTCAAGGTACTCTGAATCTTGAACAAAATCGTCCTTTCCTACCACATCCGCGAGAGAACGAACGGAAAGATTTCCACTGCAAACGACATGAGTGAACGACGAGCTTATGAAACAGGCGCGCCAGACGCACGTCTTTTTCCGCTGCATCTGTGTAAGTGACCCCTTGATCAAGTTGTAGTTGTTGAGTTTGGATTTCATGGCGTTGTCAATCGAAGTCATTTCCTATATCGTGTCGTGAGCGCCAGAGATAAGTAAAGCGAAAACCAAACGGACCTTGTTCAAAGTTTCGACGATCTCTCTGAGCCCTTTTTGCACGCCATATCTGCCTTCGTTCCACGCCCAATCGCTCAATAGATACTGATCCACGGATTGTTCGTCAACGAGGACGTGCTGTGCTAGTTTCGTCGGATCGTTATTTAGGAGGTTGCGTAGGGTGTCCACTGTTTTAGCGACAGTGGCCGTAAAGAAGGTTTCCTGCTTTGGAAGTTCCTCGGAAAGTGAAATCAAGCTATCCAGAGTACCGGTCTAATGGATGAGTTTGATTCGTAGATCGTGACGGTTTGAATTCGCGAAAATGGGGGCTAACCTTGAAGGAAGGTATGCTAACTGGAGCGATACTTTGTGCTGGTAGATACTTGTTCTGTTGCGCGAGTTTTGTTCTGAGCTCTTGAATCACACCCTCCGACTCTCCATCACTAGGGATTGAAAGTATCCAAGAGCTTTGATCTGAAGGCATCCTTGACGCACTGTGAGCTGAGCACCAACGCACCGACAACTCTCAATCAGGGAGGATCATTTGTTTGCCAAAACCATTCAGGACAAATACGATAATTCCCAATTTTGGAAAACACTCGATCAGCCCACTTTCGTCACCACCAACTCAATAATGTCTTTTCTCGTTAAAAGGCTTTGGAACCTTCGTGTTCGAAACATATACACTCGTGGAGTGCACTCTGCACCTTCCCCGCTTCTTCTCAGTCCAAAGGAAGCACACAATCTCGCAAAAGCTGGCGGAGTCTCTTTTCTCGATGCCAGCTGGTTCATGCCAAACGCTCCCCGAAATGCGCGCAACGAATTTGCATCTAAGAGACTGCCGTCTGCACAGCTACTTGACCTGGATGAAGTGGCTAGTCCAAATGACCTTGGTCTCAAACACATGATGCCCGCAGAACGCGTTTTCGCAGACGCTTGTGGTACGTTTCTCGTCTTCTCCACGACCTGATGAGTTCGTGATGTGACAAAAACTACGAAGAAACTTTTGGGATTCAGCCTTCCTCCCATGTCGTCATGTATTCTTACTTCCAACACTTCCTGGTGTGATATCAACTTAGGGCCTATGATAGATATGACACCTATGGGGTGTTTTCCTCCCCACGCGCTCTCTTTATGTTTAGGGCGTTCGGCCATCAACGGTCAAGCATCATCGATGGTGGTCTTCCTCGTTGGGAAGCAGATGGACTTCCCCTTGAGACCTCAGGTAGCCTCCCAGCAACTGCTCGACGTAGTAAATACCCGACGCCGACCCTCAACCAGGCAGCTGTCAAAAGTACGTCTGCTTTTCCGTTTCGCTGGAGGGAGGATGCTCAGTGTTTTCAAGGTTATGATCAGATCGTATCAAACGCGTGTTTGAATCCTTCCACCGATCTGAACGCAGAACTCGTCCTTGATGCCCGAGCCCGTGGGAGGTATGCGATGTCTACCTATGTCCCCGAAATATGGAAGGAGCTGACTACCCGTTGGCAGGTACACTGGGGCCGATCCGGAACCTCGTGCGGGCCTATCATCGGGTCACATTCCGCACTCGTATTCTCTCCCATTCAATATGTTTTTACAGAAACGGACATCTCCAGGGGGCGTCGAATATACTACCTTCTTACCAAATTCGGAACTTAAAACAGCATTGATTGGTGCTGTTGGCGAAGGTCCTGCCCAAAAGATCCTTGACGGCAAGGCTTCTGTTATCACAACCTGTGGAAGTGGGATGACAGCTGGTGTCCTGTGGCTTGGATTAAAACTCTTGGGGGTGGACAGCATTGGACTTTATGACGAGGTGCGTGATAAAGATCGCCCCCCTTTGTCAATTACCCCCCCGTTGACAACAATCCAGTCTTGGACTGGCTATGCAATGCGGAAGGAAAGCAAAATCGACAAAACGGTATAAATGATAGTTTGACCGGACCTCAGCAAAAGATGTTCTATGGTGGAATCTTATCATGGGCTGACGCATCGAGTGACTTTATCTCATGCGAACCGAGCTTACAACGTTATCCCTGGTTTGAATCGAGCGCCCTTCTAACCTCTCTTTCTGGGGTGTGACTCAATATTTCAAACTTGGATGCCGTCTGCACACGTCAACACCCTCCATATCCACCGGGCACTGAAAGAGCCGACTTCCCTGTTCCCGTTCTCCATGTCGCCGCCGACATACGTCCTCCAACTGGTCCGCGGCACAGTTCGATTCAGGGAGAGGGAAATGTTTGCTAATTCCCCAATTCATATCGTTGAACGGGGTGACAATGACTATATCCAGTAAGCACGAGGCGCATTACAGATCGGAACGAGGTCAGGATTCTTGCAAAATTATTTCTCCTTGGTGAGTGGGCATAGATTCATACAAATACAACGGCAGCGCCAAGCCATGAATAATAAACTAATTTTACACCCAATTATATCCCTCTAGATCATCGTACACGAGCCTCCCCAATCATTGGCACGCCTGCAGGAGTGCCATAAATGGCGGCGGGCGCCTTGGGGGAACTTTTCCATTCACACGGGCGGCTGTTTTCCCAAAGAATGAGGACCAACTATTGGGTTCGAGGCGAAAGGATGACTCACGTCGCCCATTGTATCTCACTTCGATGCGGTATTTCTTTGCTCTCCGGTACACTGTTATCTCCCAGCTAGAGGGAAGAAAGGTATGAGTACAAGCACATGCCAGGGATTGTCAGGCTTACCTTTCCAGCAGCAGCAGGTTATAACCTTTTCTTGTGATTTCTTCGAACAGTTGTTGTTGTGCAAATGCCACAACATTCCGCAGGTCGTTGCTCGTCCGCTTTAGCTGCTTGACGTCAAACACGTATGTTCCCCGAGTATCCGCCTCGCCGATGACTTCAATATCAAAATCTGCTGAAGAGCGATCTATCAACGATGGGAAAGATCATAAATGGTGTGCATGGTTCACGTACCGTCGTCGTCGTCGTACATGGACACTGGATCGATTATTTTACTGTCCACGACCTCCCAAGGAGTTTCTTTTCGGCGGAATGTGAAGAACATGGTGGAAGTATGTGTTGGGAGGAAGGAGAGCGCAATGGGTTGCGTCGAGTGAGTGTGTGTGGGGATGTCACGTTAAAGAGAACGTTGTCTATTTGCCTTTTATGAGTCCAATGCGATATCGGCACTGCCACAGGGACGAAGCGACACGGGTGACGGCGGCTGCGGCAGTCCCGGGGCAAGGGTACTCGGGCGCGATTGGATGACGAAGCGTTTGAGCCGCAAAGGTTTCTGCATACCTGGTGCCGGGTTTCAATCTGATGCCTTATTCGGTTTGACAGGGTTTCTGATGTCACCCTGTTGCACATCAGCCAACTGCGCTGCTGTTGATAATCTCAGGGAGCGGTGACTCCGGCGTAGGACCTCGAATTGGGGGTTGTGTTTTCATCACGCATCACCAAGCGATGACACGTTTGTGATTTGTCAATCATGATTTATTGCAGTTGAAATTGATCATGTTGGACTATCTAGCTACTGAGAATGAATGGCGGCCGTCAGGCGTTCTCCCTCCTCCCCTCCCCGGACTACACGTCTCCACCGAGACAGTAATGAGATCCCCGAGGGCAGGATCCATCCGCGCATGTTGCAAAAATAACTGTGCCAAGCAATGACCGTCGTAGGCGAATTGACGCATTAAGATATGACGTTTCGGAAGGGTTTGTGGATGAGGGGGGAGGACCAATCTTCTAGACACTAAATCGAAGCAACGTTAACGATTCATGATCGGCAAATCTGACTCGCTTCATGGGCGGTTATGTATCCATGTTACTATACTTAGATAACAAGCATCTTACCCCTTCCCCTTTCTTTCTCTCGCTCTCAACCCCACTATGCAGTGTTTCCATTACAAGGTCAATGTGACTCGGTGATCGTCACCGGAAAACTAACGACGCCCGAATCGGGTCTCTCGATCGGTGATTTCGTGGGTTCCTCCCGAAGCCCTTCCGCTCGCACGCAAGCATCCTTCGCTTGCTAGTAGGTCGGTGGTAGTCCGTAACTGGAGACGCGATGACTCGGATTCAACTTTCTTCAAGATACATCCTGACATTCGTACTTTACGCTCTAAATGGGTTGACTCAAAAAGGCTGACGATGAACCCGTGATTTTCTTTGCTGATAGATCCAAAGACAAATTCAAAAGGCGTCAACAAGCTGAATGAGATTATTACGATGGCAGATCCCCTTTTCGAGGAGAATTTTGGCGGAGTCACTCGGTCTGGAATGATTTGATGGATGTGTGTCATATAGCTGACGAACGTCCGCGCCTTCCTTAACCGCGATTTGAGCTCTCACGCACGTGTAGTTTTGACAATTCACGGAAATGTTTCCGACCAGTTCATTTCACTTGGAATATACTGATTGTTATTAGTACGTTCTGATTACGAACTGAACATCTGCAACCCTTTCACCTCGTTTTCTCTTCACACCCATGCCAGTCCTGCCATAGCCAAAGCTAGCACCGCGATAATTGCCGGCACGGAGTTATCAATTGCACCGCCAGTCTTTGGTGGAGCAGTCGACGACGGAGACGCGGGTTTACTTGTACCTGCGGTTGAGCTGGAACCTGTCGCATTCGTACAACTGACACTGGAGCTTATATTGAAAGAGCTCGAAAGTGTCAGATCCGCACACTGCGAGATGATTTTGATCAATCATCAGCCTTCTCCCTCCACTCCGTGTTCAAGGAAGCACAACTCTTCTTACCTGAAAGAGGTTTCCATCACCGCCGCTGAACACGACCTTTTTAAGCGCCGCAGAGTATAGAAGTTGATGTTTTAGCGAGCATCTGGAAGCGACGGGTAAAGAACGAGACAAACCTGGATCGTTGCATTTGTTCCATCGGACAATCCCGTCGCGTTGGTTTGGGCAAAGTTTAAAGGCAAGCAGAATATGCCCTCGCCGTTCAGCTGAGTGAAAGGCGTGACCTGGGAGAAGTTTTGGAACGATGTCGGGTTCTCGACCGTGGTTAAGAAAACGGCGACTATGAGGGGGGAGGCAAGGTTGGCTTTCTAAACCGAACAAAATAGTGAGTAGTAACGTTACCTGTCCACTGAGGATGTTCTGAATTCAAAGAATAGAACCCTCCGGTGCTCAAAGGGAACTCTGACCGGTTGGAAACGGATTTGGTATAACCATCTTCATAGTGGTATTTATAAGCGAGTGATTGGCTAAAACATCTAGACTAGGCGTACCGCAGAAAGTGGGTTCGCTAGACTCCACAAAGGGACCACGAGGTGGTGGAAATTGGAGCTGAAAGTGGGCTTGGGCGGCTGTCACGAATAGTACGAGCAAGGTGGCGAGAGCGAGGAAATTCTTCATGGTAAGCTAAAGTGAGGAGAGGAGGGGGGGATCCTGTTCGAATGCTGACCGCTGCTGTGGCTGGCATTAAATACATAGTGAATGAGCATATGGTCGACGTTGCGAGTGCTTCGAAGAGAATTCTTGTTAAAAAACTTTTCTCTCTGAGCTATCTTTAGCCAAGGGGTATCTGTCGTTCAACCCTGCTGATGGTGATCATGGCATGACGTCCATATGTAAAGATGGGCAAATTCAAACAATCTCAGTTTTGTCACTCTTCGAAAAATCAACATTTATCCTACACACAGCGAACGATAACAGCGGAAAGGGAAAAAGATTCTGAGGATGCTGGGAACGAGAAAGTAAGATCAAGAATCCAAATAAAATTGAAGATTAAAGCCGGAAGGGCGTTTTGGGATAATTTGCTTTGCTGGTCGCGGCTTCGTCTGTGAACCAATAGAGCTGGCCTGGGAAGACAGGTCTCACACGCCCGGCTGGGTACCCAGACTCCGGATTGTCTAGCACCGAGCTTAATATATCTGCCTTTTCTTTCCCTGCAGCAACGAAAACCACGCGGGCTGCGTGATTGAGGACGGGGTAGGTGAGGGTGATTCGGTTGGGCGGAGGCTTGGGTGAGTCTTCAATGTACGCGACCCACCTATCTTCTTCCGATAAAAGTGGGTGATCTGGGAACAATGATGCGGTGTGTCCATCGGGTCCCATGCCGAGTAGAATTAGGTCAAAGACGGGGAAACGCGCGGCGTCTTTGTGTGCGAATTCCGTGATCAACTCTTTCTCATATGTATCCGATAGTTCTTCCAAGTCATGCAACAGCGACGTATCGATTGTGTGAATGTTGTTGGAAGGGATCGGGACATGGGAAAACAATAGGTTCATGCATGCAAGGTGATTGGAATCGGGGTGGTCTAGCGGCACAACGCGTTCGTCGGCATAAAACACTTGCCTAATTTCAGGTGAACAGGCTGAGAGGTGATTGACCAACAAGCACTTGGTTTCGACTAACCATTTGTCCCACTTCACGCTGGGGTTGTCGATGAGGCCTTTCAACATTTTGGGCAAGGAGCCCCCCGATAAGGCAACGGTGAATCGTCCCTTCTTATCAAGCGCTTCCTTTTGTGCCTTGACTATGAATGAAGCGAGAGAGTCGACCAGGGTTTCTGTCGTTGCGAACGAAACAAGAACTGGTGGGTTTGGAGGCTGGTGAACACCGGACATGGTGTGTTTTGGTGAGGTTGAACGCGGGAGGACTTTGCAGGTTAGTCACTGTTGTGGAAAGGAATAGTGATAACCACAACCGTGACGTCACCTCTTCCGTCACATTAAAACATAGATTAGATTCAGATTCTCTCGGCCGGGATGTATTTGCAGAACTACAGGAAAAGTGTCACAGTCGTCAAAAGGGTCGTAGTAACTCCTGCGGTAAATAGTATCTGTTTATTCGAACTCGCGCCGCTTGGCTTATCGTTATGTGCGTCAGTCGCAACAGTGGTGTTCGTGCATTGGTCAGCTGCAAGTGTCGTCGTATTCGACAAGGTCAAATCCGCACACTAAATCTCTATCAGCGATTGCCATCCACGAGACAAATGCTGGGTAAATACCTGATAAAGATTGCCATCACCACCCGCGAACACAATTTGTATCGTGACGTTCGCGCCGTTAACAGCACCTGGTATGTTGGCTGCTGTGATGTTCAATGGAATGCAGAACGTGCCCGCCTTCTCTTCTTTGGCGAAGGGAGAAACTAGTTGTTGTTGTCCATCTCTCGTAAAATTGTCAAACGACGTTGGGTTTTGGATAGTCGCGATTGTCGCTCCAACTTGTGCGGTCAAATCAACCATCAAGATCTGTGTCGTTTTTGAAAGGTAGCTCACCAGTAAATCCGGGGTGTCCAGTTTTAATCGTGAAATATCCTCCAGAGATGGGGAATTGAGTTCGGTTGGTCGTTGTTATGGGATGTCCACCTGGGTGACGACGAGCGTGAGGGGGTTGAGGTCATACCTCTGTCTCGCAAGAACTTACCACAATATTGAGTTTCGATGTCGGCGACAAACGGACCACGAGGGAGGGGTTGGAGAAGTTGGAAGTGAGCATCAGTCAAACCAATAAACGCGGTGAGGAGAGCAAGTGATGAAAGGAACATGTTTTCGTCGGGTGGTGATGATAACGGAGGTTTTCTCTTGCTTATATACAAATACAAGGTAGACTCTAGGTAGTCCGCTCGAGCATTGTAAACCGTTTGCGGGGATGAACAAAAAAGTTTTTTGAATTTACAGAAGGTACTGCCAAGACTAACGACCCTTGGACCATTGATTGAATTATGGTGGATTATTTTGCATCAAGGTACAATATGTGTTGCAATGTATGATTCTGCGTAGGTTGGGACGAGCGTTGAGGGGGCCGATGCTCTCGGAACGTCGACATGAAACGGGCATTTTAATGCAGGCTGACCATGGCGAGAGGCGCGACCGATGAGACGGAGAACATTTACATCAGGTTTGACAAGGACCCCGGGAAGCGTGACAATCAAAGACAAAGTTAAAGTCACCCTTGGCAAGAGCTCCCTTGGCTCTCTACAACAATGCTTCGACCACTCTTGAGGGTAGCGAGAACTGCAGTCCGTCCTCGTGTCTCAGCTGTTACGCTTCGTCCATCATTACTTCAGCTTCGGTATCAATCCAATGGGCCAGTTCTACCAGAGAAACCGTCACTCACAGAGGCGCAACAAGCCCTGAAAGCGGCCCGAGAACGTGATGACAACCTCCAAAGAGATTGGGATGCGCGAGTTCTGACTTATGAAGAAATAAAACCGAAAACTGAAAATCCTACTCAAGTGAGTGGATTTCGTTGTTCTTCTACGTTAAGTGCTCCGTTCATCACAATCTAGGACACATATTTGATTGATGTCCGAGAACCCGACGAAGTCATTCAAGGGATGATTCCTTCTGCTGTAAACGTCCCTCTATCCGTCCTGGCGAACTCTTTACATCTGTCTCCTGAGGCGTTCTTGAAACAACACGGATTTGAGAAACCTCGCAAGGACCAGGAGCTCATCTTTTACTGTCGAAGTGGTGTGCGGAGTACGTCAGCAAGCGATGTGGCGAAGCGTAATGGATTTACAAAGTGAGATTATCGATTTTTCTTCAAAATCTATATAATAACACGTTCCAGTATTCTCAACTACAAAGGGTCTTGGCTTGAGTGGGTTGAGAAAGAAGGGAAGGGTACTCAATAAGTTGTTGGCTCGAGAATGGTAAACAGTGTAGTAAAACCTAACCCTAAATTGGCACTTCTTTTTCTCGTTTTCACTCATGCTCTCCCTTTTCTCTCGTCAAATCCCTCGTTCGTTTGTAGTCTCAACACAACGCTGTTTGCCCACTCTCAGAAAGATAGCGACACAACGCTTCATTCAGCCATGTAGAACCCAACGGCAGCACCGCTGGATGAGCACACCCCCTCCAATGATAAATACCAACAGGTCCGCAAGCCGAAGCACTTCTATTTCCGCACTTTTACAACGCGAACCCACTGCAGTGAACTCACCACGAAGCAATATGATCTACTCTCGGACACAACAATGGATTCTCTTCTTGATTCCTTAGAGAACTTACTCGACGACATTGCGGACCCAGAGTACGAGGTCGAATATCATGTTCGTTACTCGCATATCTGGTCTTCCTCCATTTATCCGGGAACTGAGATGCTTTGGCAGAGTGGCGTTTTGACTCTCATGCTTGGCCACAATGTGACGTATGTCATCAATAAGCAACCTCCAAACAAGCAGATCTGGCTCTCTTCGCCGTTCAGGTCCGTTCCTTCCAAGATCTTCATCACTTCGGTTTCCAGGTTGACATGTTTCAAAGTGGACCGAAGCGTTATGATTACTCCTCCGCCGACGACGATTGGTTATACTCTCGCGACGGGCGCTCGATGGGGAGCTTACTCAACAAGGAGCTGAGTCAGGCGCTGGGGAGGGAGGTCAACCTCGACTTGAGCAATGTTTCAAAACGTGTTGATGGGGGTCAATAATATGCTTTACTGAATACCATCACCCATCTATCTACCTATCGCGGACTGGAGTGACAGCTGGCAAATTGCGATGAGTTGTTGTATATGTGGGACCTAAGGCCTGAGGGACTATGCGATATCGATTGAGGGTGCAAATATGGGTGATTATCGGGTGTGGGATAGAACGGACGGAACAGATGGAAAAGAGTCCATGTGAAATGATTGCAAGGAGAATGGTGATACATTGTAGCTTCGTGTGATTGTGAAGACGTCGAGAAGGGAAGCAGCGTCGTCGCTGACTATGAATCGACGGAATCGAGCTTGCGCCGTCGGGAAAGGAATAAGGATCCTAACAGCCTACAATGATTCATTTGGTCAGCCTTGAAATGGGCGCTTAAACGGCCAGATAGGACACACTTGTTCACATCCTCATAACGTTCCTTTACGCAAAGTGATTCGTCTTTAAGATCGGAAGAAGCCCTTCCGTCAAGCAAGGAGGCTGTGGCAGGTGATATATTTGGCTGCTGTGTGAGTGCAGGCAACTGCAGGAGCTTCTGTGGCGCGCATGGAATATCTCGATCAGGCAGGGGTATCCGATGGCGAAAAGGGGGTGGTGGTGGAGTTGAAGGGGAGAAGATGAGGCGGTGTTGGTTGAGGGCATGTACTTCGTACAAGACGCTATTCGCGGACTTGTACTCGTCCGACTGAAGTTGTGAAGACGGATGGTCATTCTCCGATTCGTATTCATCTTCCCCATCACTTTCACTTCTTGTTGGCCGATGCTGCATTTCCGACGTAAGCGGGTCGTGCGGGGAATGAGCATGTAGCTTTTGACGCTTCAGATGGCGAGGTATCGTCATTTCGATCTCTGGGCCAACCATGCTCGTAGGCAATGGTGAAGGACTTGACGGTCGTTGTCGTTTCAGCATGATAAATGGACAATTCTTGAGGAGAAATAGTTGGAAGGGAAGAGCAAGGTTGCTCAATGTCAGTCAGATTTCTGAAATTGCCACACTGGCTTGCGCGTGCGCGTGACAAATTAGATTGGTATGGTTCAGCTTTACGTAATCGATAGAACCTCTTTGCCACTGCCAGCCCCGTTCCATTGCCAACCTCTGTCAAGTATGGATGATGTAGATGTCTTCGCTGCTATGGGTATCGCTGGTTTCGGTAAAACTGCAAAGAAGAAGCAGCTTGACCCTTCCAGATTCGACAAAAACAAGCGTCTTGAGGTGAACACTTTCCATTGTTCGCTATTGTTCTGCATGCTGAAATTGTGTTGATCAAGACGCCTCCGCCCAATTCTCAAAGCACACGTAACCTCGTGAGGGATGATGAAAACACATCAGAGGCTGTTACCGGACCTTCTACGCAGGTTGGGCGAGGCGGAGGGGATGACGACGACGACGACGATGACGACACCCCAGGTCCCTCTTTACCTTCTGCTAAAGCATCAGCAGCTGAAGTAGACCAGGAATGGGATGATGCCCAAGAACCGGAATTTGATCCCGATGACATGGATTCCGACGACGACGCGACCCGCTTTCCCATTAGCCATGAAATCGATTTAAAGGACCACACCAAGGTAGTGTCTGCCCTGGCGCTGGATCCTCCAGGTGCTCGAATATTGTCGGGCTCACACGACTACGACTGTAAACTCTGGGATTTTGGTGGTATGGATTCGCGTTGCAAACCTTTCAAAACATGGGAGCCAGCAGGGACCTACTATGTAGGCGCGAATTTAACGCTCCTCCTGACTGTTGTCGCTGATGCCCCACTGCTCAGATTCACGATTTGAAGTATTCTAATGATGGGCGGAAGTTTTTGGTTGTTTCCGGCACGACACAAGCTAAGTTGTATGGTCGGGACGGGGAAGAAGAGTACGCACCTTTTTTTGACCATCAATCGCTGGTGTACTGATGTTAGCGCAGGGCTACTTTCGTCAAAGGAGATCCTTATATTCGTGATATGAAACATACATCGTATGGCTTAAGTTTTTCTCCTGTGTTCCATTCATAAACTTGTTTCGCCATCATTAGTGGCCATGTCGGCGAGATTACTGCTTGTTGTTGGCACCCCCAAGACCCTCAACTGTTTATCACAAGCTCAGCGGATTCAACCATCAGGTGTGGCTTGTTGTCTTCGTTATTAGGGGTGTATGAATAGGCCAACTGATATCGGTCCAGGATATGGGACCTTGAAAATAAACGCAAGCAGAAATCTGTCATCGTTGTTAAGTCAAAAGAGCGGGGCGCAAGGACGAAAGTAACGGCATGTTCCTACTCGCCTGATGGAAAATATATTGGTGGTGGTGGGTAACTAACCGGTCTTAACTCTATTCTTGCTGATTCGTCGAGATGCAGCCTGTCTGGATGGTGCTTTACACATGTGGCAGACGAACTCCAACTTCGTCCGGCCCAATCTTTCCATTGAAGGCGCGCATGAAAAGGGGACAGAGACAGGGTCCCTTGTCTTCTCAATCGATGGGCGAACAGTTCTGACCAGGGGAGGGGACAATACAGTCAAACGTAATTTCATTGTTCCTCTGATGGATCACGAAAGAGCTCATTTTCCTTGTAGTGTGGGACTTGCGCTCATTCAAAAAACCGTTGGCGACGAGGACCGACCTCGCAACGCTTTACCCAAACACGAATGCGGTGTTTAGCCCTGATGACAAGTATGTGATCACAGGAGCTGGTGCAACAGTGAAGGGGGGTAAAGGGGTGTTGTTGTTCATGAAAAAGGAATCGTTGGATGTTGTGCAGAAGTTGGAGATGGATTCAACGCCTGTCAAAGTCATCTGGCATTCGAAGATCAATCAGGTAAGAATTTGGGCTGTACATTGATTCATTGCCTCCTTTCCTAAGCCACCAATCATAGATCATAACAGGACTATCGAACGGGCAGATAAGCGTGCTGTACTCGCCACTGGCATCGCTGAATGGTGCAAAACTGTTGGCGAATAAAGGGCCTCCAAGGAAAGTGACGATCGAAGACATGTCAGACGCACTGGCAGCACCATCAATTATAACCCCTCACGCGTTGCCGATGTTCCGCGATCTGGAAGGTCTCGGACAAGGGACTAAACGCAAGAGAGAAAAGGATCGACAGGACCCTAGGAAGAGTAGGCGGCCTGAACTCCCTGTTACTGGGCCTGGGCGAGGGGGGAGAGTGGGAGCGAGTGCGACTCAACATGTTGTGCAAAATCTTGTGCGGGATACGACGAGGGACGAAGATGTGAGTCCTTTTATCTCGGGAGAAGTGGCATGGGCGGTCGTTCGCCTATCCTTTTGGGAGGTGGCCCTGTCATTTTTTTCTCTCCCTGTGATGGTTGCCCTCGACGGGTGCTTCTGACCATCTAACCGTTTCTGATTGTTCACAAACGCCTCCTTTCACAGCCACGGGAGGCTTTGCTGCGGTATGCAGAGGTGGCTGATAACGATCCACAATGGACTGGAGGTATGTTATTTCCATTGTCCAAGCCCACTTCTTTTCTGTATCGTGTCTGTCTTTGCTCTTCCTAATTTGGAATGAGCCGATGTCCACGTGCACAATCGGCAAGACGGAAAGGGTTATTTGTTATTGTTTGATTGATTACAGAGGCTGACGTGTTACGGTTGTATCCGGGATGGTTTTTCTTTCTCTCCTTTACAGCATGGCGTAAGAACCAACCTAAGCCAGTGTTTGCGGATGTACCGGGTGAGGAAGAAGAAGAGGATAAATGAGGAAGAGATATGAGGGGGAGGGGAAGAAGAGAGAGGGGGGGATTAAGAGAAGAAAAAAAAAGGGAAGAGATGGGGGTGGTCCCTGCGCGGGAGATCTGAACCTTAAATTTTCAGTATAAAGACCTAGCCAGCTTCCGATCCCCCTAACTCCCCAAAATTCTTCCCTTGCCCAACATCACTGTCACGCGGTCACAGTAACGCACCCATTATGAACCATGCGCCTGTTACAATTCATCCCACTCTCCCCGACATCAACAACCCCGACCAGCTCAACAAACCTTCACTTTCTCCTCACTTAAATGGCGATAATATCACTCATAATAACATTGACACTCTCAACAACCCAAATTCTCCCTATGGCGATTCACCCGTCACTCCTGTCTCAACATCGGTTGTCCCAGACGTAAAAATCGACATTGATTATCAGGAGCAAGAAAGCGACGCAAGGCATGAGCCTCCCCCAGTAAAATCAATTGAGATCAATGAAAATTTGGATAATGAGTCCATGGTCCCTCAAATTGGCTCTCCAACGGAATCAGGTTTGCTTTCCCTCGTCCTTATACCCCTCAGTTTGTTCTCATCATTTTTTTTCAACTTTTTTTTTTTTGCGTATAAAAAAAACTAGGCCAGCTACAAATTCATCCCCCTCGTGGTACCCCCCCTCCACCACCTGGTGAACTTTTGGAAGACGTCAAGATGGCGGAACGAGATGATTCATTCGAGTCTCAACCAAACGGCGTCAATGGCACACACGGAGATGTTGTGATGGGAGAAATTGATATTCCGACACCAGGAACTACACCCGGCGTACCTCCTCAATCCTCAACTGGCAGTATCGCCTCCAACGCTGCTTCTCCTTGGCAGCAAAATCAAAACGACAATCCCAACGATATGGAAGATGATAAGCCACCCCCCGCAAAGAGACCAAGGATGCACTCAGATGCCGAAACGGCCTCTTTTGCGAACGTAAGCTCCGTCTTAATTTTCTCTGTGCGCCCAGACTGGCGTGCTAATACGGCTTCGCTCGTATCAAGTCTGCCACTCCACCTCCACCGTCTGCCCTTTCCAACGCGGCAACCCCCATTCCCACTGCGATGTCTAGTGGACCATCAACTCTTTCAAATCAACAGTTCCGTTTCTGCCAGTCCACGATCCGTTCATTGAAGAAGCTCAAGGATGCCTCACCGTTCCTGCGACCAGTCGATCCCGTCGCCCTAAACATTCCTCATTACCCTTCAATCATCAAAAACCCTATGGACTTTTCTACGATCGAAAGGAAATTGAACTCTTCCAATCCCACCAAACCGGACCCCAATCCTCAGAATCCCCGGTATCTTAGTGCGGACGAATTCATCTCCGATGTTCGTTTGATTTTCCAAAATTGCCTCACTTTCAATGGTCCCGATCATGCTATTGCACATATGGGGAAAAGGGTTGAGGAAGTTTTCGATAAGCAGATCAAGCAGATGCCCGTAGCGGTCGAGGTGTGTTGGTTTTTTTTTTTTCATGCTTCACCCTTGACTGATCATTTTCTAAGCCGAAGCCTCCTGTCGTCAAAAAAGTTGCCACTCCCCCGCCGCCACCACCGCCACCCGTCGTAGCACCGAAAAAAGTAGCTCCTGCCCGTCGCGCGTCAACTTCCGTTCCCGTCATACGTCGCTCGGACACCGAAATGATAGGACGCCCAAAGCGAGAGATACACCCTCCTCCCCCGAAGGACTTGCCTTATGCGGATGCACCCAAGAAGCAACGCAAAGGCAAACGAGTCAAAGACGACGGGACGTCGGAGCAACTCAAGTTCTGTAGCAAGCTTTTGCAAGACTTGAACCGGAAGCAGCATTACGACATTGCCAGTCCTTTCTACGAACCTGTCGGTCAGTGGCTTTCAGCTTCATACTGACATGCTATTGAACCTTTTGCTCAGATTGGGTCAAACTTGAGCTCCCTACCTATCCCAAGATTGTGAAGAAGCCTATGGATCTTTCGACCATGCGTCGAAAACTAGACAATCACGAGTACCCTACCGCACAGAGGTTCTGCGATGATTTCAAGCTCATGATCCGCAATTGCTTCCTTTTCAACCCAGCTGGAACGCCTGTCAACCAAGCAGGTATCGAGCTTCAACGCCTGTTTGACGAGAAGTGGAAGAATTTGCCTTCCCTCCACGATGTTAGCGATGAGGAGGACGAAGAGGAAGAGGATGATAGCGAGGAAGAACGGCAACGTACGTGGCCGTCCATAATATAATCGCTCCCATCTTCACCGAGGGCGCTAACAGCTTTTGCAGGTGCTATTGCGATGATGGAGAGTCAGATCGAGACGATGCGTGGAAGCATAGCCGCTTTGAAAGGAGCAAAACCACCCAAAGAGAAGAAGAAAAAGGAGAAGCGGGAGAAAGCTCCAGTCGCCTCGTCGTCCAAACCGGTCAAGCAGCAATCCAAGGTTCTCAAGAAGAAGGGCAAAAAACTCGTTGCTGACGATGACGTCCTCACCTTTGAGCAAAAGAAGGATTTGAGCGAGTCCATTGGGAAACTGGATGGCCCCAAACTCGAAAAAGTTATTCAAATCATACATGAAGGTGTCCCGGAGATCCGTGATGTACGTTTTCTTTTGTCATCTGTGTGGCACCCTTACTCAAACATTGTGCAGAGTACGGAAGAGATCGAACTGGAGATAGACACGCTTCCTGCAACGGTCCTTACGAAGCTCTATAATTTTGTCATTCGCCCCATGCGCGCACCTGCTACCAAGCGCAGCCGTCCAGGCAAGGGTACTGGCACTGGAGGGTTGAAGCGGAAGAGTATGGATGAAGATGTCGAGGCCGAAAAGATTCGTCAACTAGAGCAGAGGATGGCTTTGTTCGAAAACGGTGCAGGCGGAACGCCAACTGCTCGCCGTGGAGATGATAGCGACCGCTCTTCGGACTCCAGCTCTGGATCCGACAGCTCTGGCAGCGAATCGGATTGAACCTATTTACCCTTTGACTTCTTCATCGAACGCTTTTCTGCTCGCTTTTCGTGCCTGCTCTGCCATAATTACTTTCGAGTCTCACCTACTCGTTCTTCCTAGCCCGCACTCTAGGTGCCTATCCTCTCTTTTCTTGTTCGCGCAGGTGGCTTTGAGATATTTCATTACAGCGCTTCGGCATAAACGTAAGAACTTGATAAACACATTGTAGCTAGTTAGTCTCATAAATTCCATTCATCTTGGTTCAAGGTAGAAAATTTCAACAAGGACTTTCAAATAATGTATTCAAATTACATTTATGGGCGGCGCTTGTGAGCAGAGTTCTGGAAGCGTTGCCAGCCTGAGCGTGGAGGTGGTGGTTGGGCGGAAACTGGTGGGGGGTCTTGTGGGGGTACGGGTGGAGGAGGCGAAGCGATAGGTGGCGCTGGTGCATCCAAGGTTCCCGGTAAACTACTAGTGTCCAACGAGGTCCACCCGCTTTGGCGAAATAATGGAGGAGCAGAAGTCAACGAACTCGTTGAAGGGGCACGGGGAGGTTCCGAGTTATCGGAGGATGCTGCGACGGGTTCCCCGACCGTCGCCCAACCCGATCTTTTGAAGCCTGATTGAGGCGCCTGGGGGGGTTCAAGGGGCCGGACGCTTACCCAACCAGAACCCCCTGCTACTGGTGTGTTGCTAACTTCCTTGTTAACGACATTGACCGCAGCAGGTTTCGGCATTTTGATGCCACTCGCCGCAGCAATCTTCCTCAGTTCTTTCTCTTCCCGCTTCCTTTCCTTTTCCTTTCTCTTGTCCAACTCCTCTTGTGGTTTGATGCGAGCGTTTGCTTGCATGTCCTTCGCACGGGCTTTGTGGTGATGAGCATACGAATTGGTATGTTCGTCGTACTGTGCGACGTTCTTGAACTGCTTGTCACAGAGGGCACAATAGAAGGCTTTGAGGGTGGATGTGATCTCAGATTCGAGAGCTGTACGGCGTGCGACCAGAGACTGTCGTACTCGGGCATGAGAAGCCAAAAAAAAATCCAAAGAGTAGTAGGGTTCCCACCTCGCGGGCTTTGCGTTGATCCTCGGTCTCTTTATGTTGCCGTTCGGAATCAAGACCTCGTCGCTGGGAAACGGTGGTTTCAATCATTTGAATGTCTTGGGACGTCTTTCCGAGCCCTGTGGAGTCGTTCTTGAGTTGGAAAGGAATTGGGTCCACGCGGCCTGAATAGAGTTAAGACGGTGCTTAGACGCAAGAGGAATGAGGAGGGGGGTGGATCTACCATCCGGAGAGAGACCGAGGGGTTGGCCTTCAACCCAGCCTAACTTTGCCAACATGGCGAAACCTTTATTGGAGGATGTGAGCTTGGTTTCGACGGTGATGACTTCGCGCGGAGCTCCACGGATGAATTCATCGTATTTAGATATGTGGTCGCTATCAACGACCATATCATCTGGAGGTGGGGACGGGGTTCGAGAAACGATGGAGACGTTGTCGTCATCATCATCATCACGGTTGTCTTCGGGCTAAGGAAAGAGTGGGAAGGGTGGAAGGGCAGTACGGGGTGCATCAAAGGGTGTGAGTAGGTTAGAAAGAGTACCTTTAAAGATTGTTGCTCTGACCGGGAAATGGGAATAGCATTCCAGCGGGCGATGGTGCTGGCTGACATGATGGTTGGAGAAGATTGAGGTTCGGGCGTGAGAAATCACATAACATTTCTTTGAATCCTTACGACGGATGTTGGACTTCAGATATCTATCGAAATCATGCTTTCCTGCTTGAATTCATCAGATCTTCGTCTTTGTTGCTCAAATGTAAAGGTAATTTCTATCCAACTCGGGCGCGGCCGCCCTCAGAGCATCGTCGTCGAGGATGACTAGACCCTCAGACGCTCACGTGACGAGACGCGTCTTGTGTGGATGACCTGTTGTATTCACCCCCTCATCCCCCATTCAACGCGCTAAATCATGAGCTCCGACGATTACTTCGGCGATGAAGACCTAGATCAGTCCACCATAGCTCAACTGGATGCTTTGGAGGCCGCGTACATACCCTCTCCATCTCGCCCTGATCCAACACCCCTCCAACCTCCCAAGAAACCTGGACCAATCCCCTCTTCCTCTGAAGGGGATTCATTTTACGACCTCACCTTGGACATTGACGAAAATGATCTTCAACAACTGGACGACGATATTGAGGTCCTCTACAAAGCTCCACCAGTGTCTCGACTTGGACGGACAACATCAGAAAATACCGTTCAAACAACCCTCTTTGGCGGCATAGCCAATGTTGCCGGTCCATCTTCGAACAAATCAAGACCACCACTTCAGGTCACTAGGTCAAATCCCCGAAACCCCTTTGGCCAGCAAGCGCCAAAGACAAAGAAATGGGACCACACCGAGTTTGCCAAGACTGGTATCATGGGTCCGGACTACAAGAAAAAAGGAAAGGGCAAGGGTAAAGGGAAGGGAAGTGCAAATTTTGACGAAGGCGAAGAAGATGAAGAAGAGAATGTCGAGTTTGAACAATTCCCTGCTCCGTTCGTGTCTAGTAAGAAGTCCCTTCTTTCTCTTCATATTGTTCTCGACGCTCATGCACGGCGTATTGACCTCATAGTTGGGTACGAGGCTCCTTTCATGTTTAGACCCCATGTTGACATATTGATCTTCCCCCCATAGACCCGTCAGTAACCTTCCACTCAATATTTCTCTTGTTCTCCGTCTCACACTCCTCGAAGCCTCTTCCAATGAAATCGCGCCCAGACTTGCTCGAAGCTAAACATTGGATATACCCCCTCAACCGCCCGAAGCGAGACTACCAGTTTAACATTGTCAAGCACTGCTTATTCGAAAACACCATTGTTGCCCTTCCTACCGGTCTTGGAAAGACCTTCGTTGCCGGCGTGGTCATGCTGAACTGTACGTTCGTGCTTCGGATCTTGGTAGACGTGATTCTCCAACACCCTTCGTAGATTTCCGGTGGTATCCCGAGGGCAAGATAGTGTTTGTCGCCCCCACGAAACCACTCGTCGCCCAACAAATCGAGGCATGCCACCAAACCTGCGGAATTCCTGGGCGTGATGCCGTTGAAATGACAGGCTCGGTTCTTCCAAAGATTAGGGCTGCCAATGTAAGTTGTGCAGAAGCCCGCAGGTGTTGATCTCACTTTCTCTCTGTCAGTGGGTCGAAAAACGAATCTTCTATATGACGCCAGAAACACTCATCAACGACTTAACCAAAGAGGCTTGCGACGCTCGCGATATAGTCCTTATCGTCATGGGTGAGACTCTTCATGCTTTCTCTTTACATATCTTTTGAATACGCTTGTAGATGAGGCGCATCGTGCCACAAGTTCGTATGCCTATACGCAAGTGGTCCGTTTTATGATGGCAAAGAACCCCCATTTTCGACTATTGGCATTGACAGCGACTCCTGGAGGGACACCAGACGCCGTTCAAACTTTGATAGATGCACTGCATATCAGTCATATCGAAATTCGCGACGAAAACAGTCTTGATCTCAAACCGTACATCTACGCTAAAGTAGGTCCGCATCGTATCTTCCATGACAACCCTTTTAAGAACTTGGGTCATAGCGTATAGAGCAACATATAATCACCATGACTGAATCCATCGACCGAATCAGAGATGCTTTGAGCGCATATATGGATGTTCGTTGTCATTACCGAGTTGGATTGCCATCGGCTGACTTTGTTTCCTAGACTTTGATGAAACCGTTGAAGCAGAGTGGCATCCTTTTCCCAAATCTGAACCCCACTTTGCTTCATTCATTCTTACCTCAGAAGAGGATATCTGAATTGAGACGCGATCAAGGCTGGGCCAGGGTGGGACTGTCACAACTTGCTTCGTTGGCACGCGCAATGGGATATCTGGTAAGTTCAAACGTCAATTCCGATTTGGCCCCCACGCTGAAACTTCTTTCACAGGTTGAAGGGACTGTGGGCATGTGTTACACTTACCTGCAGGGACTGATACACCAAGCAGCAGACGAGATGGCATCTGAGCCCAACAAAGCGGCCAGCAGCGTCAGAAAGATGACCGAAAACCCGCAATTTCAAACAATTATGCGCGAGTTGGAAGGACAGAGGTCCACCGGTTTCGAAATGCACCCCAAAATGGATCGGCTGAAGACCCTGATTGTCCAGCATTTTGCCAGTGCTATGGGAGACGATGGTGGTACGGAGACAGAGACGAGAGTGATGGTCTTTGTTACCTTCCGGGATGTCGTCGACGAGATTGTGGAAACGCTGAACGCTGAACGCCCTTTAATTCGAGCACATAGATTTATCGGGCAAGGAACAGACAAAGCGGGAAAGCGGGGAATCACACAAAAGGAGCAGCTTGAGGTGAGGGTTCGGTTGCTCTATTGATAAGAAGACGACCTTTCTCATCATTATTTAGCTCATTCAAAAGTTCAAGAAAGGCGAACTTAACGTACTTGTGGCCACTTCAATCGGAGAAGAGGGCTTGGACATCGGGGAAGTAGACTTGATCGTCTGTTATGATGCCCAAAAGACCCCCATTCGAATGGTATTTGTTCCAGTTTTAACCAAAGTCATCCAGACTGACCCGACAATAATCAGTTGCAACGGGCGGGAAGAACTGGCCGGAAACGTGAAGGAACTGTCCAAGTCTTACTTGCTGAGGGCCGAGAAGAAGCCAATTGGGACAAGGCGAAAATGTCCCACAAGGAGGTACAGAAAACCATTTGGAAAGGGGACCAGCTGCAACTTTTCGGCGATGTGCCGCGATTACTGCCCGAACATATCAAGCCGGTATGTCTCGAGAAGGTCATGGAAATTCAGGAATTCGTCCGCGAGGAGAAACCCGCACGGTCATTGACCGCCTCGAAGTCTTCAAAGGGGACCAAGCGCAAGAGGGACGACAACATACACAGAAACATCCCCACGGGCGCAAGTACAGGCTTTGTCAGTGTCGCCCAACTTTTGGTCAAAGGTGACAAGGGTGGCCGGAAGAAGCAACGTATCGCCCCTCCTAAAGACTTTGACGAGGCGGCAGAGGACGACGATACCGACTTGGACATCGAATTGGGTTCTGTTTTTGCCCCACCCCGACGCACGCAATCAAGCAAAAACGCGGTCTCATCCTCATCTACCTCAAAAGCAAAGGTGCGAAAAACCAAGTCCACCGATGCGACCACAGCGAAACGAAAGCGCAAGGCTACCAAACCGGAACCGGCACCGTCAAGCAGCCAATTCACTCGAATGGGCGAAGATGACTCGGACGATCTGGACATAGAGCGAGGCATCATTGACCCCACCTTTTCGCAAACAACTACTTCAGGCGGCCTTCACGACGTGCTCACGCCAACTGAGCCTGCGACGTCATC
>CEMH01203264.1:0-15570 GCA_001179725.1 Macrocystidia cucumis | reverse complement strand
AGGATGACGTCATAACCATCTCGATCTTCCATTTTAGATCCCTTCCATGCAGCTACGCCAATGCTCGACGTTCAACCAATCAATCCATTCATTCGAAAATATCCATCGCTACTAGTACAAAGCGTGCTTAATGAGTTTTGTTGTTTCACTTCTGCCTCTTGTCCATCTTCGCCTTGGCGCCTTTTCTTCCATGATGTTTAAAGATCATATCGTTTTTCTTTTTCCCGTTTTCTCGCTTTCAACTTTCGTGTGCGTTGTCGCTCAAGTCTCCCCAACGCTCCACTTTTCGTTTGCTTTCTTCTCGAGGCAGGAATGACTCATTTCGCGATCCGATGGCTCGTGTATATGGCACTTTTGATCACTGGTGGGATGGTGGGAGCGTCTCCGGCGAATACCAGCACCCAGGACACCTCAATGCAGATGCAAACAGATGGGAAATTGCGCATCCGCGTGAACTCTGGGGTTTGCGAAACGACTGGGGGCGTCGGTCAAGTGTCGGGATATATCGACGTGGATAAAGACACACACATCGTGAGTGATCGCTCGCGGTCTCCGCTCCCCCGATTCTGCGCACAGGCTGTGACGTGGTGGGAATGTATATGGATGTCTGACGTTCATATATCTCCAGTTCTTTTGGTTTTTCGAGGCGCGGAACTCACCCGATACCGCTCCGTTGACGATTTGGTGCGTTTTTTGCATGCTGCCCGTCTGTTATCACACTTCTGTGGAGATTAATCAAAGGCTGTGGCCCATTTTCTCCGTTTGGGTAGGTTGAATGGCGGTCCTGGGTGTTCGTCAATGCTTGGAGTATTCGTCGGTTAGTCTCCCTGTGCATTTCATCTCTCTCCACTCACATCGATTGATGGCAACCGGTTAAACAGAAAACGGGCCATGTACAGTCAATTCTGATCGTCGTTCAACCACTCTAAACCCGTATAGGTGCGTTTTCAAGGGTTCTCTGCTTCTCTTTGTGCTTCTCTAGCCGGGTGAATTCTAAAGCATTTTGGCAGCTGGAATAGAATCAGCAATAGTGCGTCATCTCAAATATAGATGCTTCCAAAATACCATCCTCCCCCCTTCATTTGATCCGAAAACTTCGCTGGCAACATGATTCAACCCAACTGATGAATTTTACTTTAGTGCTCTATCTCGATCAACCTATCGGTGCTGGTTTTTCGTTCGGCTCGGCAAAGTACATGACAACCGCCGACTCAGCCCCCAAGTTTTGGTTGGCGATGCAAGCCTGGTTGTTAAGCAAGCAGTTCTCGAAATTCCAAGGAAGGAGGTAAGTGTTCAGCCCACCTTTGTTCTCGCATACCTTCAAAGTTGATGGGTACTTGGATGTTTCAGAATCATATTTGCCGGAGAGAGTTATGCGGCGCATTACGCCGCCGTTTTCATTCCCTTCTTTGATGCCAGAAACAAGGAGATTGAGAATGGGAAACTTGGAGGTGTCAAGGTCGAGTTCAAGGCAATGATGATGAGCGAGTATGTGTCACCCATTTTTCAGTGTTCAGTGTTCTCTTTTTTGACGTTTTCACAGCGGGAAATATGATCCCCTGATCCAATTTAAATCGTACATCGATTTCGCCGCGAATGCTCCTGGGTATGGGCCACTACAGAAGCCTGACGTGATACAACAAATGAACGCGAGTTATTACACGCGTGGCGGTTGTAAGGATCGCCTCGATGAATGCTATTCCTCACGGAGGAGTGCAAGAGCGGATACTCAATGTTACAACGCTAATCGCCATTGTGTAGGTACCTTCGCTACTATCTACGCAGGCGATTGTTGAGAACTGACCACGCCTTCGACTTCTAGACGCGTACGGTTTACGACCCGGCTGTGAAGGGGAGGGAACCGAACGACTTGCGACAAGCTAAAGGAACTCGACCCAAATTTCCGCCAACAAATTATCTGCATTATATTCGCTCACCTGACGTTACACATCGGATCGGGGCGGAAGGGAAGTATGACCAATGTAACAAGGATGTCCGGTTAGCGTTCAGTCTCACAGGAGAGGTTAGAGTTTCTTTCCTTTCAAGCTACTGGATTTAACGGAGCTCCTTGTGCCCTAGCTCGGAAGGGGTGTTTTGCAATCACTGGGACAGATCGTTGCCTCGGGTCTTCCGACTCTTTTCTGGGTCTGGTCATTTTTCTCACTACAATACCACTCACTGCTGAAACCCGCTCAATAGGCTGGCGACGCAGATATCAAGTAAGTTCTGGTTCTATATCTGCTTCACGAGGCGTGATTTTCATGCGCACGCCGCAGAGCGAATTGGGTAGGAATTCACGCTTCCGTCTGCGGTATGAAAGACTGGCCAGGGAGCAGCAAATTTTTTACGCTTCCTTTTTCGAATCTCACGCTATCTGGTAAACCTGTGGCGGCGGTCAAGGTGCTAGATAACCTATCTTTTGCGTGAGTCTACCTTATCTTTGGAAAATCAGATGGAGTTTAACAAACGGGGATACAGGCGAGTGTATGGAGCCGGACATGCACTTGTCAGTGCTTTTTCGTTCGTTCTCGTTTCGTTGGTATGGCTAATCCTTGGGTACTTTCTTGAAATAGCCTGCCTTCCAACCTGCAGCGGCTTTTGAAATTTTCTCGAGATTCTTGCAAGGACAATCGCTTACTGCCGCCTCGACGACCTAGAAATTTCAAGGAAGCATTGATATTTGTCACCACATCGCTTTCACGTTTTATTCCTTATCTGGTTTTTTGATTTTCCATTCCTTACATGCACACGCGCCAGCAACTTTGCATGGTGCAATGGGGACATTGTTTGACACGCATTACTTCCACATCTTTCATCGCCATACAAATCAGAATAGAACACTTTTTGTTGCTTTCAATCCTCACGAAGCTTGGCGTGAGGTGCCACTTCCTTTCGGATGAAAGCTCACCCGTCCGGATCACAGGCCTCGGTTAACAAAGGTTGATTAGCTCGAGCGATAGTCTTGATTGTTCGGCTTACGTCCTGGGCCTGCCGAGCAGGATGTGGGAAGAAAAGGTATGATCACGCCCCTTTCTTGAATCCTTTTCCTTGCTAAACCAAGAATGTTGTTTCGCGATCCTCATTTATTCCCTGAACCACTACTTCGTACATCTCCCTCCCCGACATCCCATCTTGCAATGTTCGAACGCAGATGTTGTCTTGAGCTGCTGGTCATTGGCATCTCAAAATGTCTCTCACATTAGCGATAGTCCCGACAAAAGAATTTGCGATCGACGTGACGACTTGACAAAGCACCGAAATTCATCGGAATCGCAGAAGCATACAAACCGCCCGATCTTTGCCGATCAAGAAGTTGCGATGAGGCAACAGTCTGCAGAGAACTTAGGAATGCTGACTCAAGAACACGCATCGAAGGAATGACGTCCTCTCGGCTACCCTCCACGCGTATGCTCTTGGGCAGGATTCCCCATGATCTCTGCATTCGCAAGCCCTTGGCAAATGCACCAATTAATGATGGCAATGACAAATGGGCGTTGAGTCCTTCACCCCCAATTTCACCTCCTGACACCTGTAAACCGCCCTTAAATAGTGGAGAGGAGTAGGTGGTTGAACATTAAACAACCATCTTTACCACCGCAATAACAGAAGGCTGCTCTCTATAACCAGATGTCTCAATCTACGACTGGTGAACGAACGATACCTTACGGTGAGTGACTTCCGTCCCTGATCAGCTCAAGCTGACTCTAGGGACCGTTTGCGCAGTTCGCCTCGGCAAATCAGGCCTGAAAGTCTCGAGGCTCATCCTGGGGACGATGCAGTATGGAAGTCCAGAGTGGCAGAAATGGACACTTGGCGAAGATGCCGCGATAGCACATATCAAAGCTGCGTAAGTTCGAGGCCCTCATTTTAGGTTTTTCTTCTGACTTGGCTTTTCTTGCGCGCAGATATGACGCGGGAATCCAGACCTTTGATACTGCTGATGTACGCAAAGGACTCATTCACCTTTCTCGTGCTCGGCTCACTCCTCAAATCAGATGTATTCGAATGGACAATCAGAGGCGATCCTTGGAAAGGCTATCAAGAAATTAGGGCTCCCGCGAGACGAGATCGTCGTCATGACCAAGGTATGCCCAGTCTGTATCTAGCGTTTGTCGACGTATTAAAGCTACTCGCGGTGTATTCTAGCTGTTCTACACTGTTGCAAGAGACCCGTCTAGGCCCTTTTCTCTCACTTGTGCCGGAGACGATCAATACGGACATGTCAACCAGCATGGGTTGAGTCGAAAGGTCAGCCTGGCGATTCACAAGACGCTAAATCTATTAAAACGAATTGGGGTAGCATATCTTTGCTGGAGTCAAACAGAGCTTAGAACGCTTACAGCTCGACTACGTTGATGTTTTACAATGTGCGGCTCTTCTATCTTGTCACCCTACAAAGCTGAATCTCTTGAACCGGAATTTAGGCCACCGATTCGATGAAGAAACTCCGATTGAAGAAACCGTAGGTACTTCGGTCTTCATCCCGTATAGTTCTGAACGACCGGGTTAGATGCAAGCACTTCATGATGTTGTCCAAGCCGGTTACGCACGGTACATTGGCATGAGCTCTTGTTGGGCATGGCAGTGTACGCACTCGTCTTACGCTTCCTCCAATTCACCTTAAGCTAACTCTATCTGGTTAGTCCATGCCATGCAGAGTGAGTTACATATCGCTTTTCAGCACTTAATGTTTACCATCTATCGCTTCTTTCAACGAACAGACTATGCGATCACAAACAAGCTCACCCCATTCATCTCGATGCAAAACCATCACAATTTGCTGTATCGGGAGGAGGAACATGAGATGTTCCCAACCCTCAAGGTGACGAACCCTATCGTATATGTTGATTTGCTTTTAACCCCAGATCAAGTATTTCGGTGTTGGGGCGATTCCGTGGTCACCTCTCGCGCGCGGAGTGCTTACGCGCCCTGCGGGAACGTCGTCAGCCAGAGGCGCCACCGACTCGTAGGAGCTGTTTCTATTTCGAAAGAGCCCTCAATACTTATCCGAGATTACAGCTTCAACGCCATGTATTCAGGAGGTAAAGGGGCCAACGATATAATCAGACAGTAAGAGGCGTCTCGCTCAACTGACTTTTGTTTCTGTACTCATCTCAACAGTGTCGAGGAAGTTGCCAAGAAAAGAAACGTGAGCATGGCGCAAGTTGCTCTGGCTTGGAGCCTTTCTAAAGAGGGTAAATATCTTCTCTCATTGACTTGTATCATTAACGAGACACATAAAACTGTGAAGGGGTGACTGCTCCAATCGTCGGCACGACATCTATCAAGAATCTCGAGGATCTCGTAGGTGCGTAACAGCCTACTTTCACCACCAGGCCAGTAATAATGTGTTACTTCATAGCGGGAGTACACCTCAAGTTAACGGAAGAAGAGATTGCTTATCTTGAAGCTCCATATCAGCCTCAAGCCGTCGCAGGCCATGCATGACGAGGTGGCGTACGCTCGGGACTCGTCGGGACTCGGTTTTGTATCGTAGAGAGTTGTGGCAGAATCCGACTATCATTTTATGTTTAGAGAGCGTTGAAGAACGCGTTGAGTGCTGTCGATTTGATGGTCATTGAACTTTCTTCACGTTATCGTATGAAGCACCAAGTCAAGCGACCTCTGTTGGGGTAATTTAAATCATTTGACCATGAAGGTATGAAACATTATGGGAAAATAGTATAAGGATGTTAAGTCAGCGCGCAACAGAATTACGGCTGTGGATTAACATGATCCAGCCATTCGTAGGTTCATGTGAAAGACACTGCGCAAGCACTCTGAAGATCATTCCTAAACGTTTGATTGTTACCGCCCCGTGCATCGAGTGTAGGACAACTCAGTCCCGCACAGCATGCCGTCGTCGATCGTCCGTAACTGGAACGTTGATGGTATCGCAGCATGTCATGATCTGTGAGGGTAACTCTTCAGGACTGGGTCATTGAATTGAAATCAAAAAATCCTCACGCAGTGGTATCTGGCCAGTCCAAATGTATCAAACAGTCTCCCACACCCTCCTTGACATAGGTAGCGAAAGGTGCTTGGGCCCCATTGTACGAAATGCTGATTATCGGAACGAGTCGTGTGGCGATTCAACAGCACACTTGATTCAGATTGAAACGAATCACTGGGTAACAGAACAGGAGGACAAGGAACTGCTTTCGGAGACAATGCATTCAGTGGACCTTCGCCACGCGATGTGACAGGACGTAACACGAGAGCTCGATTGTTCCTGTGAGTGCCTCGTCCAGACTCGACGGACGGCGTAGCGGCCCAATCTGCGGGCCGTAAGTGATAAGTATACAAATCGGAATTCTCGTCTCGCCAAGACTCTATTCGGTTATCCGAATGGAAAGAAAACCGTGGCAATGGAACAAAGGGTTTGGAAATCTCGCAAGCGTCAGTCCTGCGAAAACGTGGAGGCAATTGCTCGTAGTGATCGTTAGCGACGATTTCAGATGGTGGGTGGAGATCGTAGTTGTCCGAGGGTGTGCCTCGCGTGTGAAAGCTCAGAAAAGGACCTCTTTCTCCTGAGGAGGGGTTGGAATCCCTAGTAGAAGAGTGGTGTATCCGAGGCTGTGCGTCCGACCGTCTGCGGGCTCGAGGACGAAGCCCACCCATATGAGATTCACCTGGAGGATGCTCAGGATGCTGTAGAGGCAGTGGGTCTTGAATAGCTGGAGTGGCGAGTGTGTCAGGCGGTTGAGACCGAAGGTTTCGTGTACCGGAAGGTGGCTGTATCCGTGTAGATTCTGTCGGACGTTTGGCTGCTGCCCTGCTTCTGAGAACCCGGGGCTGGATGCGACTGGCTTCTGTGTCCGATGGTATTTCGGGTAATTGTTGTTCGCGATTGCGCCTCCCCCGCTTGACTTGTCTCGACGAAGAGCTGGCACGAGAAGATGGGGTCCGAAGGCGAAGGCTTCGACGCAGTGTAGTCTACGACGATACGTGAGCAGTGCGTCTTCTGTTCAGAATTTGGTTGTACACCTACGTTGAGGTTCATTGAGGGACTGCTGAGGATGGATTTGGGTGCTTGTAGAGACTCACATCCTCACGTAGGAGATTTTTTGTGAGAGAGGGATGAGACGGCAGCCGCTAACGAGGGTTGTCAAGGAGTTGCATTACAAACGCCACATTGAGAACAACGAACCTCGAAAAGCGAAAACAGCAACAAGAAACCATCGACTTTGGCCGTTTGATCTCGCTCGACATACAATAAGAGTCCGCATCCGCTTTTGTGCAAGTTAGACAAGGAGGGGAAGGGTTTGTTGTAACCTCAAATTGAAAATTTCTATTTGAGGTACTGGCAGTTCGAAATTGATGTTGAGGATAATAGGTGTTTTAGGAGCTACATGGTATCTCTGAAAGGGGCGGGGTTATATGGGCCTGAGAGGGGGAGGATGGTGGCCACGCTCAACCACTTCGGAAGGTCGGAGTTGGATCGGAGACACAACTTCAATCCCACATAAAAACAAAAAAAAAGTTGGGCAAAAGTCATCCGAAATAAAACTTTCAGCGCTCAAAATTCCAACCTTCCGACTAAGTGTCGTGAAACTTTTGTGAACTATCAGGTAATGATTTTACAAACGATACTTCCGGAAACAGGACATCTCCTGGAGACAATTGTGCATGAAAAGTGCTGTACATTCAAAACGAAACAGCCACGGAATAGAATTCAGCCAGTTTCTGAGGAGGCGAAGTGAGGATTTCCCAATGACATTGCGAAAAATGCTAGTGAGCTAACCTCTTCTTTTGAACTTGATGAAAACGGGGTCCCCGACGGGTCTAGCTTTCTGCATATCATTCCGATCGGGTTTGGGAATGGCGGTTGGGGGTTTTCCAGCCCAATCGACCAATTCGTGGTCATATCCTGCCAAAAGCATGACGAGGATGACCTTCATTTCGAGTTTAGCAACGCGCATCCCTAAACACGGATGACGGCCTATAGACATTAACAAAGGGATTTGCAACTTTCAGAGATCGTCAACGCGGATCCGAGGTAAAAACTGACCAACGCCCCAGCCCAAAAATGCAAACGGCACTTTTTTGTCCTCCTCTCTCCCAGGTCCATATCTGTCTGGATCGAACTTCATCGGCTCGGTATATACATTTTCGTCGAGGTGAATGTCCGCCATATTGTAGGCCAGGAACTCGCCTCCGCTACCAAACCTCATCTTATCTCCCGGATCGCCACTTTGAGATCCCAATTCTAAACCTTCTCGTTTGACGTTTCGTCGCAGTGCGGTGAAATTGGACATGGTTATACGCAATGTTTCGCGTATTGCAAGGTCGACACAGGGCAAAGAGTCCTCCCAGGCTGGCATGGGTATACTTTCGAGGCGTCTGTGCAGAGGCTCTGAAGAAAGGGGATCGGTGTGTGTTTTGATCAGGTTGTCTATCTCGGTAGAGATGCGTGACTTCCAAATGGGATTCCCGCCAAGGTACACGAGGAGCCAGCAGACTAACTTGACGCTAAGTGATGTAGAGGACGAAATGAGACGGAAAATCATACCGTTCATCCCGGTGTTGACGACACCAGCGAAGATAAAGCCCATCATTACCTGCATTTTCGATGCAAGAATCAGTCCACATCTCCCCTTCCACGTTAGATAACGAACCTCAACAATTCGCTGGTTGGAATCTCCTGTCTCGATCAACAGGTCTATTGCATCCATGTTCGGAACCTTGGCGTTTCTCCTTCTCTCAACGTATCCAGTCAACACCATATATAAGTCCCTGGTCGCCTTCGCCTTCATCCTCTTGGCTGATCCAGGAAACCAGGGAAATAGGAGGGACAGAGGCGTACTGCTTTTCTCGAGGTCCCAGTAATGCGTATGCAGAGCCTCGGTGGCAGTTATATCGTCGGCGAGTTCGCGACAGCTGGCCATTCGTACTGTCATCTGAAAAACAAGCTGAACTCTATGTTAGACACCTGAAGACTTTCAAATACAAGATAGAGGACGCACATTGTAAAGTTCTTTAAACGGGTTTATCATCCCTTCATCGCCCCATGTTCTCATCCTACGATCAACATCTTCCATCAAACTAGGGAGCACTGAACAAAACAGAGGAGTAAGACATGAGAATCAGCGACAAGATAAGGGAGACAGACCACTTTCAATGCGATCCCTCCTGAGCAACGTTTGTAATCTCTTCGAGAAGATTTCGATGTTATTGACGCTCTCAACATTTATATTCTCCACGCGAGGAGTAGCTCCAAAGAGTATACGATAGCCCTCCGTGAAATTCAAGCTAGGTTCTGTGAAGAAAACCTTACGCGCCTCGGTCCCTGACATTGCAACGACCCGGCGCTGAGCGCAAATCAGCGACGATAGCAATGAGGAGCTGGTTGATGAACGCACATGAAGAACGTAGAAACCAAACAGGTTCCTTTTGCACGATTTAAACCCACTCCGCATGAAATCATATCGCTTTGTGAAAAAGGTCCATGCGTTAATCAGGGACAGTCCACCCAGATCATGAACTCCGTCTTTCGAGCGTTTCATTGACGATAGGAGGAAAAGGATAGAAGTTGTGAGGGAAAGGACGATTGGTAAAGCGAGTCCCTGATTCGCGACATCCCATTTGCTGAGCAGCGAAGGGAGGTGGGTAGTTGCCATGATGGGGATTGTGATTGAGAGAGTGCTGGGTTGGAAAGGCTTTATGAACTTCCAGATGTCGGGTGCAGTGACAATGCAGGAATCGGAGTATAAGAACCCGTAAGCTATTTCCGGATCGACGGTGTGACACCGATTGCCACTTAAGTTATTAGTGGGAGAGGGTCCGGACCTCTGGGTGAGAAAGGCGGCGGCCGAGAGGGCTCCTGGAGGCGGAATGGCGAACTTGGGCAGGCAAGCTTGGAGGGGGGGACTCGATAGCCCTGCCAACCTAAACTCACGTTAATGGCTGGATTTACGACCAATCGGTGCGGAGAGCTGAGCCTACCAAACATGTTAGATAGTCAACATCGTTGACCATTAGGATTTGGTGTCAAATTCCTCAGAAGGAATGTCAACGATGGTGAATTTCAATTTGGTTGATTGATCAAGTTTTGTGTTTCTCCCCCAGGAACGACATGTTAGAGGAGTGAGTTGGGAAGCGGCCGCCTTTTGATTTAATCAGGAAGTGGTTTCTTCGAGGTGCCGGCTGCAATCGCAGTGTCAGTTGGTGCCACACCCTGAGAGTAGTCGAAGTTGGTGATGGAATGGTTATTTTTAGGGACATCGTTAATTTGGGTGGAGTTGCGCACCGGAGGCAGGAAATTGTCGGGAGGAATATTGCCAGCGTGTGGTCCATGTGGAGTTGGGCATTTTGTCGTGGTGTATTTCGAGGGTCGGGAGGCATTAAATTGCAAGATGGCGATGTTCTGGATGGGTGGTGAATCAATCCATCCTTTTAAAATCTTCAGTGCCATAAGCCTCAAGTGTGCCTATGTAGTGACTCCAGATATACCGTGCGGTTCCCCCTAATTCAACGCCCTTTCGTAGTCGGGAAAATGGTGTATGGTCGAGCCTTCTTTGAATTGAATATGCAGAGGGCGTGGAGATCTGTGAAGGCGGAACTCAGGGGGGCGAAAGTACAAAGACGAGGGCCTCTCTCAGTAGCGAGGGCTGTTGGAGCCTGGAAAAGAGCGCCATCGCTTGATTCGGAGAAGGGAATGGTGAGAGGTTGTGCCGCTAGCCATGGATGACGATTCGATTTCAAATTTCGGCTGCAGGCTTCAGGGCCTGTGGGAAATATCTTAGCTCTGTTCTTGAAGCGCACTTTGGAGATTGTTGTGAAACTCTGCCTTGTCTTGCAGTGTGTATAAAGACTCGATGATCGTCGCCATGTCGAGAAGTCTCACTCAATCATGCCGTCTCTAGCAGCTGCACGGATATCCAACGCCGCTTACTCTCCTACCTTCATCCCTACCTATGTCGGTGTCGGCGCTACAGCCGGAATAGGCCGAGCGATGGTTCAGGCTTTCGCTCACTACACAAACGGACGCGCACACTTTGTCATTGTTGGAAGAAACGCGCAAGCTGCACGATCAATTCTCAATGGCTTGCCCAAGCCTGACGCTACAGACGCAGAAGGCGTCCCAGTGGAATACATTAGAGAATTCCTTCCCTGCGACATTCGATTGATGAAAAACGTTCGCGAAACATCCGGCAAGCTTCTCAGAAGTCTCGACAAGATAAACTTTCTCGTCTTATCAGCTGGTGTTTTCTCTTTGCGGGGGTTCCAACCAACGGAGGAAGGCATCGACGAGAAGCTCGCAGGGAGGTATTACTCCCGTTGGGTGTTCACACGCGAGTTGCTACCCCTGCTTAAGAAAGCACAGGGGGAAGGGGAGTCAGGAAGCGTGATGACAATATTGGCTGGCGGAACGGGACCCAAGGTTGATCTAAACGATCTCGGGCTCAAGAAAAATTACAGTGGGATGGCGGCTATGATGGGAAGCGCCACTTACAACGACCTCATGGTTGCGGTGAGCTTTCGCTGCACGCGTAATCTTACGAAGCCATTCTGACTCTATTGATCATTAGGAGTTTGCCAAACGGGAACCAGATCTTGCATTCACTCACATCTTTCCCGGCTTTGTCGACACTAGCGCAGCAATTCCTTCAAACTTCTTCCTCCGCTCACTTTACACCCTTTTTTACCCACTCATATGGCTTGCATCAGTCACACCGGAAGTATGCGCAGAGCATATGTTGTTTGCTTTGCTGGATAATGAGAACGGCGCGTCTATATGTAATGCGAAAGGGAACAACATCGGAGTTCCGAAGCACGGCCAGATTGGAGATGAAGCTCAAAGTGCACTGTGGGATCACTCTCTGGAGGAAACAAAGTAGTATCTGACTCCGGACGACTCATCTACTTGAAAATTCTTATTCTTGATTTATTGCACCATGGATGGGCTGATTTTAACGTCGTTGAATAACTACACACTGTCAGATCGTATACTAGTCGCCGAGCTCAAGCGCCGCCGTTATGGGGTGGGATGCTGCCGCGCCGATTCGGACGCGTGGTCACTTTGAAGGGGTGGGAAACATCAATCAACATGGCAAACGTGGCTCTCTTAGTATCGTACCTTTGCCACCCCAACATATGTACGCGTCACACATATGCCGCGGCGTACTCTATCCAATAACAGTTGGATTTCTTTCATATAACGCCGCTCTGAACTGCATTGCTCCCCAGAAATGCCGTCTCTCGTCGTTGCTCGCAGCTCCAATGCCGCATCTTGCCCTTCTTACATTCCCGTTTTCGTCGCGATCGGTGGTACTTCAGGCATTGGCAAAGAGATGGTTCGAGCATTTGCCAGGTATACCAAAGGAAGAGCACACATTATCATCCTAGGACGGAACGAGAAAGCCGCCGACTCCATTCTGGCTTCCCTTCCCACTCCATCTCCAACATCCAGTGATAAAACCAATCATTTCAAACGCGAGTTCCTATACTGCGACGTTCAGCTCATGAAGAACGTGCACACAGCAAGCCGGGAGCTTCTTGTACTTGCCCCAAAAATCAATTACCTCGTCCTCTCGGCAGGCATTGTGTCCCTCAAAGGGTTCGATCCGACTGAAGAAGGAATCGACAAGAGATTTGCGTCCAGGTACTACTCTCGCTGGACCTTCACCTACAATCTCCTTCCGGCTTTGCGCAAGGCTCACGAGGCTGGTGAGGCAGCCGGGATGATGTCCGTTCTTGGTGCGGGCTTGGGGCCACCAGTAGACTTGAACGACCTCGGGCTCACGAAGAACTTTGGAGCGATGAAAGCGATGTATGCGACGGGCACTTACAACGATCTTATGGTTTCGGTATGTACTTTCTTGTCTTCTCCTTTTCGGTTGTTCGCTGATTGCTGTACCTTCTCCTCGCCCCCTTTCCGTCAGGCATTTGCAAATCGCGAGCCGGACATCGCGTTCACACATGTCTTTCCAGGATTTGTGATGACAGGATACGGCGCTGGGGATAGCTGGGTCCTACAACTCGTCTTCTTCATCCTCACTCCGATCATTTGGATTTTTGGCGTCAAAGCAGACATTTGCGCCGAATACATGCTCTATGCACTCTTTAATAATATGAAGGGCATGTCGTTGCGTAACGATCGCGGGGACAAAATCCACTCCCCAAAACACGGTTATCAAGGGGATGAGGTTCCAGACCGAATCTGGGAGCATTCGGGTGACAGGAACATTCTTGTGAAGCGAGTGAGCGCCCTTTCATCTGACTATCATCAATCGTATGTTGATGAGCACAAGTTAGGAGTTAGGTTGTCGGACGACGTTTCCTAAACCTCCACTCTCACAGCGTTCGTTCGACATTATGTCATCAACAGCTTTCCAGACACAGAAACTGCAATGGGGCAACTCGGAGTTGGCAGTAGAAGCTGTAGCTGATTCGTGATTCATAGATGAGGAAAACACGCAGTGCGTGCGTGTTAACGTTGCTCGATCGTGTGTATGTGCGTAAATGGGTGCATGATGGCGCAAAACGACTAACATGAAACTGAGGGGCTAGGCACATTAATTACGCTCTCATCGGAATGTATTCCCGCTCTAAAGATGTTCCCTACAGCTGTTAAGTACCGCCAATCGTAACACGTTCGATCGGAACGGAGAAAACCTTGCTGTAATTTGTTCGTCGATCGTTTGTGATTTTGAAGCCTCAACTTCGCCCCGTTGATACAGTTCGTATGGACGCCTCGGCGCTCTCTGATAGTCATATCATCCCCACGACTGCACAGCTCTGCATAACGGCCTTGGGCTGTGCAATGCTCGCGTCGAGTGCGTTCAAATTCGAGACAAGGCAAAGCAGTGTGATGGATGCAGGCAATCTCGGGTAAGTTGAGGCAAGCGCTAGACGAGAAGTAGATGGTTGCTTCATGATCGGGACCTCGTTAACCCAGTCATATGCCCCCTTGGGGTGTGGAGGCCCTTGCGCACTGCCACAACTCCTCGTGGTTTTAATAGCAACTACGAATACGCTCCGAAACTAGAATCCTCAGCTATTCGCCTCATGACCATCGCGCGTCGTCGCGTCTTCGTCACCACAGACCTCCCACAGCAACACGTGTAGAGCTGATCGCCGATGTTGTCCATACAGCTTTGGGCTTTTGATATAAAACGGAGTTCAATTTTGGTGGCAAGGTACCTTTCACCCCACCCCTTCTATTGAGGACGCCGCGATCACACTCCGTATGTGGGCTCCCACAATCTCTTATCTCGTACGGACAATTTCGCGAACACTACGAATAACCAAACCTCCAAGGAAGTTTGCTCTGATGATCGGCATCAATTATCATGAGACGTCGAAGATGCACCTGAAGAAACCTCACGACGATGTGGTTCGGTTTCGGAGGGTTTTGCTGGGTTCGTCATCTCCTTCGCTCCAACTGCTTTCAAGGAGTTGATTGACCTTTTCTGGTTAGATAAATACAAATTTGAAGAACGAAACATCATCACGATGCTTGATCGTGACGATGTTCCCTCCGAGCTTATGCCCACCAAAGGGAACATTGTATGTGTATTTGATGACTCTGGGTCCGTCCTTCGGGATAAGTCCTCTGAATATAGTTATGCAGATGAGACAACTTGAACTGTTCCTCAAGAATCAGGAGGAGGGAGACCAATACTTTTTCTTTTGTGAGCCTTTCTGTTTGTCTACCTGCCGAAAATTCAACGACCCCGTTCCATAGATAGCGGGCATGCCGGACAGTGCCCAAACATGGATGGCAGAGAGCGAGATGGGAAGGATGAGTGTAATGGCCCTCACTGATTGAGACAACGAAAACGTTCAAAACTGTCGTCCCAGTTATAGTTCCCCTCGATGCCGATGATAATGGGACGATTATGCTACAGAACACTATTCTGGATGATGTGAGCCCAATTATTGCTTGTGCCGCTGCACCCTAATTTCGCACAACCCTATTCAGAAACTTTTCGAATGTTTGGTCAAGCCCTTGAAGCCAGGATGTCGTTTAATGGTACGTTTAGTGTTTACGAGGGTCAGAAGTTTCAGGATTGAACCGTTGGCATCAGGCCATATTCGATGCTTGCTGCTCGGAAACAATTCTGGGTACGGCCATGGATGGGCGTGCTCGCAAAAACCGCTGATAAGATAAAGTAGATCTTCCTCATTCAGTGTGCAACCGTGTCGATGGCTGCCGATATTGCTGTGAGTTTTTGCTTCAAGTTTCGCCCTGAATTAGGTTGTTCACTCAGGTTCCAATTCCAGACCGACGGTTCCGAGATCTATGTGGGGCTCTCACTTCGTTTTTGGTTGTTTAACTTCATTCTCAAGGGACAAACTACAGGCAATCGCAAGATCAAAATGTCACCTCCTCAGGTTGAGAAACTGCGGCATCGAGAGATGCTCGATGCACGAACAGGAAGCATCTCACAATGGGCTCAATCTCGGACTTCCACCCTCTCCGGAGTCGCCATGCCAACTGTGAAGTCCTGTCGAGGTTTCTGTAAGAGGAGCGGCAACATCCACAAACATCCATATGTCGTGAGCAAAACTGGAATGCGGTTGTCCAATACTAATTTTGGCATTCATTCGCAGGTGTGTTTTTCA
>CEMH01203260.1:0-16880 GCA_001179725.1 Macrocystidia cucumis | reverse complement strand
CCACATGAGGATTTGTCAGGAGTGGCTGCCCGAGCACTTGGAACACCTGACGACCCGACTTTAGGGGTGGTTGTGCAGATGTTGGAGGGCTTGTACGATTAGTAGTAGTCAAATTGACCCCGCATCATGTTGCGAATACGAATGTTCCATAATGGGCGAGCCTGGAACTTGATTCTTGAGACAAGCGTGCGTAGGTTTGGTTTGCGTGGGTCCGGCACCGACTTTCACAGTGGCCTAGGCATTTATCCGGATTTTAGTGGGAGTGAAGCGGTAGGACTATAAGCGGTCAGCCAACCGATACCATATAACCTGGACTCTGCTTTGAGATCTGTTTGCCAGCTGTAAAACCCCACCGAGGACTGCCACGTTATCGGCGAAGGGACTCCATGTGTCAACATCATTTACTATGGCGCCAGGTCTCTCCAAATCATTTCCTTCACAAACGGTCCCTATCATCTCTTTATCCCTCCCGTTCTTTTACTCCTTCAACATACCACAAACAGCCATCTCAATATTCCCTTTCGTCATCTAGACCCTTGAATAGCCTGGGAATTCGCTTGTCAAGATCCAGCAAAGAACACGTCGCCACTCCGCACCTCTTCCACTCGCTGGCACCGTTGTCTTCTGCCATGTCTCTTCGACGTGCGCACACCGACGAGAAAGCAAAAGTTAAAGAGACACACCTAAACGGTGCGACGGTCAAAGATAATGGCCATGACCATGAACCACCCCACACACACGATCACGATCACGCGGGACACTCTCATTCACTGTTCGGACATTCGCATTCGCATGGAGAGGACGGGCACAGTCACGGTGCAGTAGCAGCGTTGGAAGCAGCAGGTGCGCGTTCATGTTCATGAATTACCGTAGTCCACACTCAAGTCCATCATTGTAGGCGACAGAGGCACCCAAATCACCCTGCTCGGGTTGTTTTCAAACGTGGCTCTGACGGGGGCGAAGGGTTTCGCAGGGTGGTACATGCACTCAGCATCACTGCTGGCTGACGCTGGCCATTCATTGAGCGGTGAGTAGGGGTGGGCCTGGATTTGATGCCGTCCACCAGACGATTGATGGAACGCCCACACAGATCTCCTCGGAGACTTTGTAACACTATTTTGCTGGAAGCTATCACGCGGCCCACCCACGGAACGATACCCCTATGGTTTTGCCAAGTTCGAGACTCTCGGAACCACCACTATATCCTTGTTACTCATCGGCGGTGCTCTCGGCATCGGCTTCCACTCATACCATCTCTTGATCAATGCCCTCAGTGAAACCGCATCGACTCTCCCAGTAGGACCATTGCAGGAGATGCTGCGGAGCGTGACGTCTGCAGTACCCCTTCCTTCGCATGCTCATGTTCATAGTGTGGACCCAAATGCCGCCTGGTTCGCTGCCGTTAGCGTGCTCGTCAAGGAGTGGCTGTATCGTGCTACAAAAGTTGTAGCCGATGAAGAAAAGAGCCCGGTCCTGCTGGCCAATGCTATACATCACCGGAGTGACGCGTATTCCAGTTTGGTCGCGTTTTTCGCGATCGTTGGCACTTGGCTTTATCCCGCTCTCCCTCTTGACCCCATTGGTGGTACGTGACCGAGCTGTGTTACTTCTCTATCATCTACCTCATCATTACCTCTTCTTACAGGACTCATTGTATCTATCGTTATTCTACGCCAAGGGTTTGACTTGTTATTTGGCGCCTGGGGCGACTTGACAGATGCTGGCGTCTCCCCTAGAATGAGGCGGTCGTTGGAAGCGGCGTTAAAGCCTCTTCTGTCGACACAGGTATCTCAGGGTGATGATGACCCGCTGCTTCTCGGGGTTCACCATATCAGAGGCCGTCGGGCAGGTTCAATGTTATTTGTTGACCTGACCGTGGACGTTTCCGCGTCGCTCACCGTCACACAAACATCCGCGCTGGAGAGGAGGATAGCGGATACACTGCGCGAGGCGAGGAAGGAGATTTCTGAAGTTAGGATTCAGTTCAACCCTGTCACTCGTTCATGATACGATGGAAGGACATTAATTTTATCACCTGGTTCTTTGTTGCTGTGATTGTGGACGTATTTAATGTTATCACGTTCGTGGCTCCCAACGTGTCCGGGCAAACGGTCCCATATCCACATCTATGATCTTGTACGATTCACTACTGCACAGATTTTCTCGACTGCGAGGGACTCTACTCGACCTCTACCTCAATCTGAATCCAGGAATGGATGAAAAGTACATTCATTGCCATCGATCAGATGCTACACTTGATAATTCGTTGACATCTATCTACAATACTTGCCTAAAACTTGTTTATACAAACAATGAAACGACCGTCCGCCTGATTTTACCATCCCGTATGGACTGGACAAACAGACGGGTAATCAACAACCCAGATTGTAGACGGACGAGAACAAAACTCACTTCGTGTATCTTGGAAATATTCTGACCAACAGTGACTTCATCAACTCCAAGACCATTGACAAAACGACCATAGTTTTCAGATCCATGCATCTTGATGCCCAAGTCCATCCGCACATATTCGTACAACGCCCTGGTTTTGCCTAGATATTGAGCAGCAGGAGCGGGCCCTCGTTCTCCGCCGAGATATGATTTTCGCAGGGTATCAAGGAGTTCCACCGATCTCGACGCGAACCGAGAACGGAATCTTGGTATACATTGGAGGGCGGTCAAAGAGCCTCTGAAATCCGCATTGGTCACAAAATCGACGATAGTGGTCGTGCTTGACGCCGCGACAGCCTGCATCCGGTCCACCCCGTCCATAGTTGAAGTCCTGTCGAATGTTTCGATCATAGAGCGGAAGATTCTTTGAGTGAGAGACTCCTGCTGGGGTTGGGTGAAAAAGTCTCCGAAAACATTCACGAGCTCTTCAAGGGCGATCTTTTCCATCCCGCTAATAAGCTCTTTTTGCAACGCTCGGAGGTCCAACGCTGGTGACGAGGTAAACATGGCTTTCCTCAAGAGGCGAAAGAGTCATTCGTACCTTGGCAAAGGATATAAAGATACGAAGAGAACAGCATCGAAAGGACCTCCAATGACGAGACTGTTGCTCTGGCTGATATCAAAGCAAGAGAACTATTCGGTCGTCAGCAAAGCCATCTGAATCGCGTATGAATCATGACTGACTTGACTGCTTGATTATGCATCTCCGCTGACTGGATATGGGTGGACACAGGAGATGCCAAGTAACCCAATTCTGCAACATAGGCCGCCGTAGCGATATCCACACCTTTGGCATGGTAATTCAAAGACGGATCAGTCGCAGCGAGCGAAGGAGGAAGGCCACTATTCATCATGGGGTTCACAAGCTCTGTGCTTTGTGCGAACATGATTTTGCCGATGTGATGCAATGCGAGGCGCGTTTTTTCCATTGCATTTGTTACTGCCATTGCTTGGAAGTTTCCCCCGTGGTGCACATGGCCCGTATCACCGTCGATGAGGGGATTGTCGGTCGCTATGCCGCTAATCAACCTCATTGATCCGGAAGATGCTCGGAGAAGAGCTTACTGGAGTTACATTCTTGTGAAACAGCTGCGAGAGCCGAAAGAATATCCTCAATCTGAGGTCCTATGAATTGAGGTGCTGTTCGAAGGGGATACCGATCTTGTCGGAGCGAGTACTGATCCTCCTTCAGGGAAACCTCAGATTCATGTAGCGTTGCGAATTGTGTTCCATTCAACAGATTCCAGATGTTCTGGGCACACTCCACCTATCGGAGGACATGAGAAGGCGCAACAGATCATCCATACTAAGTTTTCATACCTGACCAGGGTGAGGCCTCGCGACAGCATGAATAAATGGGTCATATGAGCCCCTGGTCCCAAGAAGCGCTTCGGTGCCCATCGCCGTGCAAACCTGGGCAAGCAAGGCCATTATCAACGCCTCGTCAACAGCGAGGGCCGCAACTGAGGCCGAAAATGCAGTTCCATTTAGAATTCCAAGATGCTCTTTGGATGCCAAGGCGATGGGCTCAATTTCGTGCGCCGTAAGGGCGTCTGCAGACGGCGTGATAAATCGGCTGCCGAATGCAGGCGGCCCATCGAAAACCTTGATAGAAGGATTGCCAACTATTCAAAATCAGCCTGGTGTACATGTTGCATGGACGGGGAAAGAACACCGACCTAATGTTCCCGCAATGTAAGATAACGGAGATAGATCTGAAAAGGAGTGATGAGGTCATGAATACTGCGATGCTACCATGTTCCTTACCCCCCGACGCGGATATGCTGCTCCGAATGGGAATAACAGGCACTACGTTTGCTCGTAGAAGTTCGTTCATTTTTTCGATTAGCTCCCACCTTGTAGAGATAGCCAAGCATGAGCATATCGACAGTGTCCCAGATACGATCACTTACCTCACACCCGAGTGACCCCGAATGAGAGAGTTCATACGTATCAAGATTGCCCCGCTGTTTGCCGTCATCGAATACCCAGAACCTGGGAGCGTGAACCCACTCACCGAACCCAAGATTCTGGCATACTAGTTGATGCGAGGGGGTTGGATAACGGTAATACTTCAAGGGGAATCGAGGACGTGGGGAGGACGCCAACATGCTGATGCTGGAGCAGTGCGTGGCCTAAGAGCAGGGGTTCATCTGTTCGCGTGTCGGCTGAAGCACATAGATGTTAATTAGTGCACTACCGCCTGATAAAGGAAGACTCACCGCTTCCACCAAAACCAGTGGAAAGGCCGTAGACGCTGGTACCGTTTGCGACTTTATCTGCGATGACCTTCCGACTTTTGGCGACGCGTTCCTTGATGTAAGAAGAATCGTCAAGCTCGACAGAGGCATGATAACGTGCCGCTGCAGCGACAGCTGATATCGAAAGAGTTTCTCCATCAACTTTCACTGCGGCGCCATCCCTAGTGAATCAAGTCAGTTTGTGTTGTTTGGGACGAAAGAGACCCACACACTTGTACGACTCGAGTTCCTTCTGCGCGTCCAAGAACTTTCTCAATATATCTGAAGGCTTCATCAAGGCGCGGATCTGCTTAAAAGGAGGGATAGTATGCAGCGCAGCAACGCCGTTGATATGCTTCACAGAACCGTTGATGTTGTCGAGGACCATAGCTGGCATCAGAGATTGAAAGTGGTAACAGGATTCCAGCTCTCGTGGGGGATAGCGAGACTAATGTTGTGAGGCTTTCATTGCATTTAATACGGTTAACGCCGGATGAGATCCGTGAAGAGATTGAAACCCTTGCGGACACAGTCGTCCCGTTGATAGAGAAGACAGAGTGGGGAGAGGAGTATGCAGGGTCCTCTACCCAACTACCTTATGTCATTGTCACTGGAAGTTTTCTTTGTTCGCGTGCAACGGAAAATGGTTCACGTCGATGTATCGGCCTTATCAAACTCAAAGCGGCGGACTTGGCCAGCTTGGCCCCCTATGGACTTGGAGGCAGAAGGATGTCAGACGCGCTACAGGCAAAATCTGACCGTTTTCCAGCCATCTCCAAGGAATAATTTGGGGATCACGATTAGCGTCCAATTCGTCGTCGAACGGTGCCTTACGGTGCTTGATTGCACTGTTCAAGATCCTCCCGTGGCCGGGCACATACTCGCGCGCTTATCCCATACTATGACGCAGTGAAAAATTGAAACCTGTAATGTTCGGCAACATTGAAGGGGTTTCACCTCTAGTTCCCTTGGGAGTCGCTACCATTTACTGAGAAAGAGACAGAGGGAACAAAACCTCACGGCGCTTCAAACGCGAGAAGATAGCGCTCCTGCTGTCGCGATTTGTTCTAGGCAATATGGTTTGGCCAGATCTGACAAGAAATATGAGCACCCCAATTCTCATATGTTTGTCAGCAAAAGGACACACGAAAAAAATTGGGGTACCCGGATCATCGAATTATGGAGTGGAAGAACAGTATTGAAAAGATAAGATCCGACAGTCCTACATAATTAGAGTGCGTACGTCCTATCGTCCTAGATCTGACCTAAAACTTATAATTGGCCTCAGTCGGCAGCTCTAATTGCACGTCTATGGCAGCGTCATCGCCGCGCATTGAAAAAGTCCTGGGACTGTAATCGCATCTATCTATCAGAACGACGCCGACGTGCCCTTTATGAAGCCAAGACTACGAGCTTGAGGTGGGCTTAACAGCAATTCCTGGAGGTAAAAGCCTGAGCACGTTGTGATTCCACGCACCCATGTGGCAGCCACGTTGGTTAATCAATCACGATTGATACATCGTATCTCCCCACACCCACTCGACCCATCCCATACAATGGGCGATGTCCTGTACCACCTCCTGAAGCGCGCGATCGAGGACAGGGTCCTCAAATCATTTTGGAACGGTCAAGGTGGCGATGATCAAATTGCTGCTTGGAAGTGAATCGTCGGGTTCAACAGCGGGTTGTGACGGTGTAGCTTTGCTTCCACCAAGTATTCCTGTCTTCATGTGCTTCGGGGCGACACCAACAGAGGGGGTGGCTTTCCTTGAGCCATTGATGAAGGTCTGGGTCAGCGTGTCTATCAATCTCCGTTGCAAGAGGTTGAAAACGGGGTCCTGAGGTCGTAATACCCTTTCAACGGCTGCCCGAATCCGTTGTTCCCGATCGTTATCTCCTAAAATCGTGGACGAGGAATACGTGCGGGTCACCTCGTCCGCTAAATTGATGAGTTTAATGGGGCTCCTATCCGATCTGACCATATCGCCCTCGTCAATCTCGTCTTTCAACAGCAACCACACGCGATTCACGAAATCGCTCTGTGCTGGGTCCGACGGGAAAGGAATTAATGTGCGTAGCGAAGCAACAATGACTAGGGCTTGGAGCTGATTTTGGATCCGAAGTAACGATGGAACGGAAAATAAAAATTGTGGTGGAAGGATGTTGAGATTATATTGGGTGTTGGGGGCTGCGACGTGCCCATCCAAGGGTGCTGACATTCCGCGCTGCGGAAGTACACAAGCGATAGGGATTGGCGCTGAGAGGGCTCGAAACAGGGCAGTCCATCTATCGGACCCAGCAACTGGCTGCGGTGGGGAACTTTCTTTAATCCAAGTTCGCCACATTTGGGACAGGTGGTGACCCCTTTCGGAGTCCTGCCAAAGCCCAATGACGAGTTCCTTCTCGCGTGATCTGGCCTCTTGTGCGATTGCGACTCGCAACTGTGGCTCTGTCATCGTCCCGAATGTGTATTGCTTGAGGTCATCCTTTAACTCATCGACCAGGAGTAGAATAGATTTGATGATCTCAATAGTGAAAATTGCGAGCTCGGAAGTTGGGTCCGCCTGATCAGGAGATGTAGACAAGCTGGGGGGTTGGTTGAGACGTTGTAATACGGCGTCTATTTCATGATCTCGTGCTGGGGCGCAACGTTGGCGAAGAGCCACCAAAATTTCATTCAGAAGGGAGAGGGTGGAGCGCAAAGGGGACGACGTTGGTGGTAAGGGTGATGCTAGAGAGACCAAAACCGGATGCCCATGAGGTAAGAGGGGGGAGAGGGCTTCCAAAAGATCGGAATAAAGGCTCTTGAGTCTCGAGAGCTGTTGTGAAGGGATCGGAGCAGACAACGTCTGTATCGCCTGGTATTGCAGTTTAGAGCGAGAAGGTGAAGGATATATAAATCGCGCACCTCATCCCAAAAAACTTTGCGAAAGGTTTTCTCGACCACATCATGCAAGCGGCCTTCAGCAGACTGATCCACCGGTTCTTGCAACTGGGCGTGTGTCATCATGGAAAGGAGTGACTTTCCAGGTGGTATGATCTTGGAAGGGTCGGTCGCGAGGACGTGGAGAAAGTAAGCTCTGTCAAACGCTTCAGCAAGCTCGTCAGGAAAGACGCCATTCCAGCTATTAGACTTGGACATGAACGTCTCGAACAAGCAGAATATTAAATGAGATTACAAAGCATAGTCAAAGATGGTCATACGTCATCGCATCAAGGCCGATACAGTTGTAGGAGTATTCGCATCAGTAGCTGCTATTCCAACAAACACTTTTCATACTCTTATATACACCCTAAAGTACTTCATGAGAGTCAGACCACTATGGCTAAGGCGGTTTAACGGTCCGGGAGTATGGGTGAGTCAGCAAGCTAAATATCGTGAGAGGAATATTCCATTTTCGGCGATAGACCCAGTTAACCGACGGCACAGCGTCAACTCAAAAACGCGCAACTCACTCCTTCACGACCACGACCACCATCCAGCGTACTTTCTCGCATGGAACACGATCTCCTTCCTAGTGCTCCTTCAGATACTTCACACACAGTTTATCAACCCTCGACCTTCCTCCTTTCTGCCAGAGATGCGAACCCTGTCGTAGCTTTCATAATTGGTCTGGCGATCATCCTTCTGGCCTCAGTACTCAACGCCGCGGGCCTCAACCTTACAAAATTAGACCATGTAAGCTCTCTGCTTTGTAACTTCATGGTGGAGGTATACTCATTTGCGCATCAGGTTAGAACCAGCTCCATCCCGAAGGCAGCTCGGAGAAAGGACTGGATGCGCCCACTGTGGCTCCTGGGCATGATCCTTTACATGTACGCGAATTTCCAACGCTCCCTGCCCTGTCTGTCTCGTCTTACTCTTCACAGACTGTCTCAACTAATAGGGAGCACCCTTGCTCTGGAATACATGCGCGCAGGTGGGTATCACACCTCTACCTTTGATTGTCAACCAATATGTGTCTAGAGTATGTCGCACCTCTGGGCTCGAGCTCGCTCGTATTCAATTTCCTCTTTGCCCGATTTCTCGTCGGTACTCCAGTGACAAGCACTGATATATATGTAGTTATCCCACTTGTTCTTCCGAGCTCCAGCATTTCTAACGTCACTTACAGGGAACCATCGTCGTCATCCTTGGAGTAATAGGAATCGTCGCTTTTGGTTCCATCAATAGCGGTCTTACTCAGGAAACAGACGTCGCTCATATCACTGCGTTGTGGCGTCGTGGTGGTTGGCTAGGTTTCTTCTTCTTTATGTCAGGCGCACTGGCGATGCTTCTCATCTTCACATATAAACTGGATGCGATACTAGCTTCCAGAAGCGACGTCACATCAGCACCCTTCTCCGGTGCACGAGGATCAAATACGGGTTCAACCACCCCTTTGGCTGTGCGGGGCGGGGTCCTGAAGCGGGTAGTGGGCACCGGCATAGTTGGGTGGACTACGCTCATGACTCGGGTCACTGAATTGCTGGAAGCGTGGACGGGTCCTAAAGACGACAAGCAAGTGGCATGGACACTCGGCATAGGGTGGGCTTGCTGTGGTGGAGGGTTAGCGGGCGGTTGTTTGGTTTTCGCGAAAGCGACGTGAGCGGTCCACGTCCATCTTTTTGTATGCTGTATGATTGATCATTTGATCAGTGTCAAATTGCTTTCCGGATCACTCTCACGTCAAAATCCGGGCAACCAGTTCGGCCATGCAGCCCCCATCTTCACCATTCTTTTGCTGACGGTAACCGCGGTTCTGCAAATCGTTTGCCTGAATCGTGGGCTGAAGGTTTACGACTCAACACTGGTAGTACCCGTTTTCTATGGCGTCTACACTGCAACTGGGTGAGTGAGGTACCTCCCAAGTTCCCCCGCTTGAATAACATATCGTTGTTTTCAGATTTCTCGATTCATTGGTACGACTTTCGTTCAGGTGTAACGTTAAAAACTTAACCTTTTTCATAGATTTTCAATAATGAAGTGGACTCATACAAACCCTGGACACTGTTTCTCATCTTCATATCCATCTTCGTCCTCATCTCCGGCGTTGTATTGCTCACCCACAAAAAGCCCGAGGTTCGATCCGGTCAGCCCACAAGTGCCACCGCTCTTCGCAATAGGAAGACGACAAAACGGAAAGATGCGAAAAACTCGCCACGATCTCTTGAGGAAGGTGGTGAGGAGCTGGATGGCAGTGATGGTGATGAAGAAACTGGGATGGTATGGGCCGTGAACAACCCCAGTGATGATGAAGACGACGAAGACGACGACGACGATGTAGATCACCACCAAAATCCACATCAGTCTTTAGCCAACTCGACATCAGGAAAGTCTGGCTTGGTGGGTACTCCCGGGACCGAGGGTGTCGGGTTGATGGCTTCAGAACAGGATGACGATTTGAACGGTTACTGGCAATCGAGTACGACAACATCACGTTGATTACATCTGATAATGGATCGATGGAGGGCGTTCATGCATATTTGACAACTAGCATAGATATCTATTCATGTATTGTAGCATAATTCACGAATTCGACTTGGGGTAATTGGCGCGTTCTTGTGCTCGGAGTCATGTTCGCGCTCAAATTCAAAGTCATTTGAAACCCAGCTACTTCGCTACGATTGATCAACCCTCCAACTCCCTTCCTCTTGGAAATGGGTCCCCCAAGGGATAATGAATTTATGGAGGTGGACTCTGACTCTGACATCTCGATTCTCGGAGACGAACCCAAAGGCAAATCGGGCAAGGGTAAGGGTAAAGCCACCGAGAGGCGCAAACGCGACAAGGAGAAGCGAAAAAACAAAGACATTGTGATTCCCCCCTCCTTCCATTCATCCCGAGCTATCATCCTGACCCACCAAAAATTTTGAATTTCAATGAAAACAGCAAGCTTATACATGGGAAGCGTCATATACGCGGTCTTGGGATACTGTGCAAGAAGACGAGGCAGGCAGTCTGCAGGGCTCTGTCGAGGAATGGGTGGCGCGAGGTCGGCGGCGACGGTTCGTCCGCCTCTTCTCTTCACAAATCGTTGGTTTTCTAGGCTTCAGAATTGATGAAGGGGTGTAAAGGTTGCTCGGCCCAACAGCGCCCATACGACGGACTATCATTCGTCACCTCATTCTCATGTTGGACTTATCGGCGTCGATGCTGGATCGGGACATGCGGCCGACGCGTTTTGAGGTGACTCTGCAGTACGCGCGTGAGTTTATAGCGGAATGGTTCGACCAGAACCCGTTGGGACAGATTGGGATTGTTGGGATGAGAGCGGGGCTTGGGGAGCGGATTGGAGATATGTCGGGTGAGTCTGGGGCTACCCAAAAAAATTGACAGCTGAACCTAGATGTCAATAACCTTTCTGTAGGAAACCCACAAGACGTTTTGAAAGCTATATCGGATAGGCATAAGCTTCTACCTGTTGGAGAGCCGAGCCTTCAAAACGCGATTGAAATGGCACGAAGCAGTATGGGGTGAGCATTTTGCAATGGCACCCTCCTCTTCCATCGATTCTCAACCTTCTTTCAGACATTTACCCACCAATTCGTCACGGGAAATCATCATTATCTTTGGGTCCTTGACGACGTGTGACCCGGGCAACATTCACGACACGCTGGACGCCTGTGTAAAGGACAAAATACGTATATCCGTCGTCGCGCTAGCAGCCGAGATGAAGATCTGTCGAGAATTATGTGACAAAACTGGTGGTACGTCCCGTCCCACTTATCTTCTCATTCAACAGGTTTGATTGCAAAGCAAGCTAGGTCAGTTCGGGGTGGCCATGAATGAAAACCACTACAAGGATCTTCTATTTGAACTTGTTCCTCCACCAGCGCAACGTTCAATATCCCGTGCAGGCGGCGCCGCAGCCAATCCAGCGGCTGATCTGATGCTTATGGGTTTCCCAACACGCCTTCCGGACGCTTCCCCTCCTGGTCTTTGCGTTTGCCATTCCGAGCTCAAGTCTGAAGGGTTTCTATGTCCACGTTGTTTAGCCAAAGTTTGCGATGTGCCAACGGACTGCGACATCTGTGGGTTGATGATCGTCAGCTCACCACATCTGGCAAGGAGTTATCACCATTTGTTTCCTGTCAAACCATATATTGCGGAGTGAGTCTGGTCCTTCCCCTTTCTCGGTAGTGTTCTTATTAACATCTGACTTTGAAGGCGACTTGTCGATGAGCTCTCTTCATCGCCTTCAAAATGTCACGCTTGTGCACGACCTTTTCCGACGACAGTTTCGACAACGGTGACGGAAGGAATCAGTCCGGTTGGGAGATACAGCTGCCCTGATTGCAAATATGTGTTTTGCTCGGAGTGCGATGTATTCGTTCATGAAGTCGTTCATTGCTGTCCTGGTTGTGGAAAGTAGTACTCATCATAGCAGCGTCTAATTGGGCGATATCGCAATTTGCAAGAATGTCAAGTCGTTTCGTTATGGTACATGAAATCGTTCAGAAACCCCAAAATGGTTTATGGATATTTGCACACTGTGAGCCAAGGAGAAGCCAGACCTGGATTCGGATTTCATGTGAGAAACGTGGAAAACTACCAGGGTTGACGACGAACCGTGTAAGAACAGTCGATTTCGTTGGGAGTCATAGACAACGCTAGTGGCACCTGAAACTAGAGAGCCATCGTCCTCGAACACCTGGATTCAAAGTGAGCGTTGAATCACCCTCGTATTTCCATGTTCTGACCTTCTCCAATCTGGTTCTGACTCCGTAAAAGGCACTTGGGCCTGTGTTTAATGAAAGTCGCAAGGCGGATGATGGGGAGGTCTTTGAGGGATCTTTCATGTGGTTGATGGCTTCTTCTAGTTTTGGGATCCCTGATCAAAGAGCATTGATTTTTGAGACATTGTGAATTGAAGCGGTCATACCAAGTATCCACAGGTGACCATGGTGATCGAGGGTGAGGTTGTCCAAGACGCGATCTTATATCGCAGTGGGCCATCAGCCAATTTCAAAAGAAGGGGTGTGCAAGAAGAAAAAAAGTACCAGTTGTGATAGTATCAGTAAGGATCAGAGTGTTGTCAGCTTGCTTCTCGAAGATGCGAATTTTCCCGGACAAAGCGTTCGAGACGTAGACGGTGTCGTTACCGTTGCTGGCAATACCATTATTTGAATACATGCCAGTCGCCGCGAATTTACAGCCTCGATCAATGTCACAGTAACCCACGGAGGACGATGGTTTGATGAACTCGAGAAGATCTCGTGCCTGTCATCACGCGTTCAAGTCTGAGAAAGATGTGAAGAAAGAAAGTAATCTTACCTGTCCAACTTTGCTTCCGTGGTCGTTGGTGAAGAAGAAACTCTTTCCGGTCGCAGACCCTGCAATATCATTGGGAGCAATGATGACTGGATCCTCCACGGTTTTGATGTGCGTCATTGCCTTGCTACCGACTGTCGTGCGGAATATCTCGATGGCAGAATCTGCGCCAACTAGAACGGGGTCCAGGTTGTCTTTTGGGATGCGGTGGTTGACCAGGTAAACGAAGAGTTCCTCTGGGTCATGTTCAGAGGGAACAACATCCATCCCGTGGAGTGACAATCCACGTTCGGAGGTGAAGTTTGGGGTCTCAAGACGCGTCACTTGTTTTGTAAGAGGGTCATAGGTAGCGACATAGTCGGTTTTTGATTTTCCAGTCACGTTGAATCGCGTCCCAATTGGAAGCCAATGGGGACGACTAGAAAGTGTGGAACAAGCGAGATAGATGACGCCTGTTGCTTGGTGTAGAACGACCTCTAGAATGAAAGTATGATTAGCAATCGCAGAAAAAAAAGATCAAGGTGAAAGCTTATACTTTCACAAGCTTGTAATTCCGGCACGGTTGTACAGTCTGCGTTCCCAAGGGGATGGATGACGCGACCAAAGCCTAATATCACCAGAGCAGGAGCGATGTAAAGCTTGTAAACGCCAGCAAAGACTGCTAAAAAGGATACGAGAATGGTCAAAAGTAAAGCCATTACTTGGCCGTGCGAAACCAAGAGAGCTGTTCATCAGTCAGTACCGTTACGTGAATGCCTCCGAAGCGAGAAGGATGAGAATTACCATTTGGGGGTGGACGGTCGGCAAATTGAATTGAATCCGGGGTACAATTACCTCTTTAGGGTTAGGGTTACTCCTCGGCCCGCTTTCCCATGTGCAAACAACGTTGACGCCTGCAACTCAGCAGAGGGTGGCGGCAGGTGCAATCCCCCCACTGCTACTCACAACGTCTTTCTCTCAGAAGAATGGCCCTCAAACAGGCCTTAGGCTCTCTTTCTCTTCTTTGGTTGTTCTGGTTTGCTTATCAGTATTGGAACACCACTCGTTCATCTTACCGTCCCTCTCACCCTCTTCGCTCTACCACTTCTCAACAAGTACTCGCGCGCTGCCAATCTCTCCATCTCGAGGCAGGTCCCCCTCCCAACTTCCATCTACGGTCCAAGTCAGATCGTTTCGTTCCTGGTACACGACCGGTACTGTTGAGGAACGCCAAAATCTGGACCGGCCAACGGAATGGAACCGATATAGTGCAAGGTGACATCCTTTTGGATAACGGTTTGATTCAGAACGTAGGACGCCTCGACGTACACCAGCTGAACTCCAACTACGGGGATAAACTACGTGTTATTGACGTTAATGGCGCGTGGGTGACGCCAGGTATCGTCGACGTTCATTCCCACCTCGGTGTCTATCCTTCGCCAGCACTGTTGGGTGTAATGGATGGCAATTCCGAGCACGGGACTATACAGCCCTGGCTCAGAAGCCTTGACGGCCTCAACAGTCACGATGAGGCTTACCTTCTTTCCATATCGGGGGGTGTTACCACGTCCCTAATTCTCCCTGGTTCCTCGAACGCGATCGGTACATTTAACTTTTTACTTGCAGCCCGTGTTCGTCGACTTATCAACTCCCAGGGGGCCAGGCATTCGTCATGAAACTTCGTCAAACTGCAGAACGATCACCTACGTCCATGTTGCTAGAACCGCCTCATCACATCAACGCGTCGTTCCCAAACCCCAACCTTCCACCTCGTTGGCGTCACATGAAGTAGGACTTGAAGATTCCCATCTGCCCACGCACTCACTTACCCTTTATTTAGACACGCTTGCGGTCAGTTTTCCTCGTTATTCCTCGTTCGATTACTGACTGGCAAAGAAAGGCGAGAATCCGAGTATGTTACCCTCACCCTTCTCAAGTGACTCGATAACCCTTGACATAACATCGATGATTTAGGTGATCAGTATAATAGCACCAGAATGGATACCATATGGGCTTTTCGGGAAGCGTAAGTGGTTCCTTTGTCTCAAGGTTAGCCAAACCTGATTTAAACTCACCTTCAGCTATAACAAGGCTAAGGCTATAAAGGAGCGTCAAGACGAGTTCTGTGCCCGTGTGCTCTCTGGGCAGGATGTAGATGAAGAGTACCCCGAGAATCTTCAATGGGAGGCCTTGGTTGATGTCCTTCGTGGCCGCGTGAAAGTGGGTACAGTTTCGACCGTCAGAGTATCTTATTCAGTGATTTTTTCTCAGGTCAATATACACTGCTATGAAGCCGTCGACTTTGATGGATTGGTCAGGGTGAGTCTCTTAGTTTTGCGCTCAGCAGGCAACAAGCGAATTGCTCCCAGATCTCCAATGAATTTCAATTCCCTATTGCGGCCTTCCACCATGCTCATGAGGCCTTCCTTGTTCCCGACCTCATCAAAAAAGCATACGGTCGGAGCCCTTGTGATTGATGTGGTCCGACTACAAAACTTATTCCGCCGACAGGGAAACCGCCGGCTATCGCGCTCTTCGCTACCAATGCAAGGTGCGTTGAAAGGGGGAACATCATGTTGTCTTGATTCACTTAACCTGTGCAGGTACAAGCGCGAGGCGTATCGTGCGTCGGAGTTTGCTCCCAGGATTCTCGCGACACACGGATTGACTGTTCTCATGAAAGTAAGTATCAACACGAGAGATTTGTTTGCAAAGTACTAATACCGTTAATATTATAGAGTGACCACGCCGTCCTAAACTCGCGCTACCTGTTATATGAAGCTCAACAAGCATACTTTTACGGCTTACCCTGGAACCTCGCCATAGCGTCCGTCACTAGTAATTCTGCCGAAGTAATGGGAATGGGCCATAGAATTGGCTACATACGTAATGGTAAGTAAACGTTTCAGGATGTTGTCCGTCGCTCACCTATAAATGTAGGCTGGGACGCTGGTGAGTGACTTGAAACAACCGCTAAGGCTGGGCTCAAGCAGCATTTCGCTTCTGCAGACATCGTCGTCTGGGACAGTCACCCACTTGCACTGGGCGCTACCCCTTCCCAAGTTTTCATCGATGGAATCCCTCAACTTGACCCTGCCTTTGTCGTTCGCAAACCGGATAACTTTCAACGCTTGCCCAAAGTGCCTAAATTTGACAAACAAGCTGAAGACGCGGTCAAATATGAGGGACTACCGCCCCTTGAGCCCAAACGCTCGTCCGCTGAAACTGTTGTTTTCACGAACGTGAAGACAGTTTTCCAAAACTTGCACTCTAAAGTGAACAAGGTGTTCTCCGTCCGTGATGGAGAAGGTTTAGGAGTTGTGGTTACAGTCAATGGCTCTGTTGTCTGCCATGGCGCTTCCTCTTCATGCCTTGTGCCTTCAATCGTAGGTGACCGACCGCACAAAACAGTGGACTTGGATGGAGGCTCTATCCTACCCGGCTTGAGTTCGTTTGGATCACCTCTGGGGCTCGAAAACATAAATCAGGAACCGTCGACGAACGATGGTGACGTGTTCGACGCTTTTGAGGCAGAAATTCCGAGGATTCTTGGAGGCGAGACCTCAATTGTTCACGCAGTCGATGGCCTACAATTTGTCACTAGGGATGCTCTGTCCGTATCTTTTTCCTTCTCTGTTCGGTTCGTAACGCTAATAGGCTTTCCTACAGTCTCGCCTATCGTGCTGGGGTTCGTGTATCGCTTTGAATATTCGGTTTGCTTGCTAATGTCGGTGTTAGGTGACGTCAGCTATCACCGCTCCCACTCATAAAGGATTCTTTTCTGGACTGGGAACTTCCTTCTCTCTTGGTGCTTTGAACAGACTGGAACGTGGTGCTATCATTCAACATGTTACTGGTGTCCACATCAGCATGAGACGTGACATCTTCGACGACAAGCCTAGCACAAGCTCTCAGATCGCGGCTTTACGTCGAATGCTCCTCAACACAGATGATAC
>CEMH01203258.1:5194-17301 GCA_001179725.1 Macrocystidia cucumis | reverse complement strand
TTTTTCTTCGAACATACAACAAATGTTGATACTCAAGTCACATTCAATCGACAGAGCGGAATGGAGAGAGTGAATCCCACGCGATTGTAACAGTCCCTCAGAGATTGAAATGATATGTATTTGGGTACGAAATACAGAACAGTAACGTGTGTGTAGATGGTCGCCGTCTACGATGGCCATAGTAGTCATGGTTGTTGTATTTCATTATAGCTACACGAGAATGATGGGAGAAGACGTAAAATGCTTGAGGAGTTGAGGGTGGACCGCCGTTGTACAAAAGATAAGTTCTGTCACTGAGAATGACACCAATTAACGATGGGAAAACCTCAAATTAGTCTCAAAATCCCACTGAATGGGCTCGTCCGAAGGTGTCCTGTTAAAACAGTCAGGGATTGAATTGTCAACAGTTACAGAAACATTGGGAAATACCTCCTTCAACCGCTCATACAAAGCCTTGTAGGTCCCGAATTTCTCTTTACACAAATCCAGCATTTTCAAGTCTGGATCGAGGAGCTTGGGAGCGAGGAAGTCGACAATCCGTGCACCATAACCAGGAGGATCGCTGGGAGCAGGTGGCGTCTCGATAACCTGTTCGCGAAGTAGCGTGTCGTATAGAATGTCGTAATAACGAGGGAGGCTGAGGTCGTAAGCGGTTGTCGATGGAAGAAGCTGAGAGACAGTCTGGGCCATCAAAATGATCTCGAATAGCGACCATCGTCGGAGTCCTTCCTGATCTTGTCCACAAGACCCTTCGGGAAAGAAGGTGTGTGACCTCACAACACTACAGGCCCCTGACAATGAAGGCTTCTTGGTCGAGAATCGGATTTCGCTGCGCACGCCAAACTGTTGTCCGGAAACAAGCTGGAACATGAAGAGTGGACGACTTTTCTTCAGTGGTTGGGGTCGAACGCTGAAGAGGACCGAGAGGGATTCTGCGAGGCTTTTCTCCTCCCAATAGTTCATAGGAACTGGATCAGCGTTAGTGAACTTGGACTTGGATTTGAATTTGAATTTGGGGGTGTGGTCGTCAAGCGAGGCCTTAGAGTCTAACATCCTCTCTAGCGTCATGTACAGGATAGGCCGTGTCCCGTACGCGCTTGCAGAGCCACCGCGAACAAGCTCAAACATGAGGAATTCTCTGGGGATCCGATCGTAAAAAGTGATTTTTCTGAGGTAAACGGACTCCAGCTTTCTGAATTCGTTTTCCTACAGGAAGATATGGGTGAGAATTGATCCGCAAGACGAAAAACCGGACACTCACGGTGGCAGGCTGGAGTTTCGAGTGGAAGTCGCGCATTACATCGGTAAGGGTGTACTGGGAGTCAAGATTGGAGAGGCCAAAGTAGCTTGATATGCTGCTCTTCTCTGCGGGGTCGGACATGAAGGATAAAGGACTTCGTGTTTGAGGAGGTAAATAAGGAGGAGCGAGGATTGAATTTTCGATTTGCGGGATGGTGAGCTGAATTCTCGATTATGAGTTGCGCTTGGCTTTTATCTTTAGTGTCCACCTAAAGAAGAAACAAGGGAAACGCAGGGCAAGCGTGATACAGCCATCCTCCATGTTTTCATCACCAAGGTCGCCATGAAGAGACCGTTATGTTTGATGGAAACCAGTGACATGTAAGGGAAGACAATGCGGACTGCTTGGTTACACTGGCAGCCTGTGTAACAGGAAATGCAACCACTCCCAGAGTTGGAATGACAATTGCAAGCCGAAAGTCTCGCCGGCAGTGGCTGTCACACCAATGCTGTCGGGACTTGTATGATTCGCACTCCGCTCCTATTGCACCAACCCCCTTGGCGCTGGTAGGCGCATCCATTAGAGCCTTCGTCGACTGAAAAAGGACTCTCAAACCCTGGCAAATATCAGCATGCTCAAGAATACAAGAGCAGTCAAGCCACTACCCACGCTGCATGCCAGGACGTACAGAGGGTCGCAGCCCCTGACTTATGTTACGGCATGGGTGACTGTTGTCCTCGAGTGGGTCCATACAGGTCCGGATGTGCCCTTGTACTTTTCTCAACAATGCATAGAAACCGTTGCACGGACAAATTTGTTCCGCTACGCCAGACCCTCCGAGACCGCACTCACCTCCTGTGACTGGCCCCCGATTACGGATTGAAATTTACTTGTACTGGCAGGACCACGACCTCGGAATGTGTTAGAACCTATCTCTAACGGTGCACAGACTGAAACTGTTAATAGGGTCCATCTCTTCGGGTGATTTGAAGTTTGTGTGCGTGGCTCATAATTCCAAAATACTTGATGAATCTTTAAACCGAAACATTACATTCAGGGACTATCGACAAACACGGAAGATCGAGCATAATAATAAAAACAAAGACACCCCGCAACCAAGTATGTACACTGTATCAACGGACAGAAATGAACGGGTTCAAGCAACATCACTAATTTCCAAGGACTCATCCTCTAGAGCGATAGGATCGATCTGATAATTAGTCTGTCCGGTAAAAAATCTTAATATACAGATCAATTCTCATAGGCTCATAGGTACGCACCGCTTTCAAATGTTCGAATTGTGCCTTGAAATTGTCGAATTTCGCCTGACACTTAGCCACTGCCCTTTTGTCCGAGATCGGGCGCTCCAGAAAGGTGAAATCGTGTGGGCTCGAAGAGAACCTTGCATTTCGCTCCGCAGCGCTAGACCTTGCACCGTCCTGACCTTGAACCAGAGCGTCATACATGACACCAGAGAAACGGGATTTATGAAGGTTGTACATAGACGTTGCTGGAATTTGTTGGGAAATGATTTGGGCCATCAAGGTGACCTCGAAAAAGGACCATCGCTTCAATCTGTTCTGGTCGTTCCCGGAGGTTCCCTCGGGAAAGAAAGAGAACGAGCGGATAGGGTTTCTCACCATGGGTCTGTGGTTTCGGAATCGGATAATACTCTGGAGGCCGAACTGACGCCCAGCGGCAAGATTCAGCATGAAGATGGTGGGTTTGGTGATTTGTAGCGGCGGTTTAACTTGGGAGGTTGGGTCTAGGAGTGATTCGATCGCATTTTCCTCCACCTCCTCGTTCGTCGCGGTGACATGGAGGCGTCTGGAACTTTGAATTCGGAGAGGACGTTCGTCGTCTAATATCCTGAAGAGTGTTGCGTACAACACGGGCTGCGCCTCATCAGCAGTGAAGGAACCATCGCGGACGAGCTCGAAGGAGAGGAAATGAGTTTGGAGGTTGTGTGCGATGTGGGAGACCTTTCTGACGAAGAGTGATTCGATTTTTTCTATAGCGGCAAGGTTTTCCTCCTACAACACGTTTAAAGTTGTGAAACTGCCATATTACCATGGATGCTCACGGTAGGGTGTTGGATCTTCGCGTGAAAAGTATTCAACACATCACTGAGAACGTACGAAGTGAAGAACTCGAACTCGGATAATCCAAAGAATTTGAGAACACTGTTCGGTTCTTCAGGTTGAGACATGACGAGCGATAGAGTTTGAGTTGATGGAGAGAGAGGTAAGGCTGAAGTAAGTAGAAGTGAAAATGGGAAATTGAATGAGTAGAGTTATCGTTTCCAGTGCCCAAAGGTGGCTCTTTTTATGGTGCCAAGAAGCGCACACCACATCCGTGGGCGAGCATCTCAAACAAGAGAACAAGACTGAATGCAGGACAAAGACAACGTGTTTGTTTGAAGAATCCTATCGTCAAGGAGGCCGCTATATGAAGGCGCTTATGAACGGCAGGTCGTCAAAATCTGTCAGTGTGATGTTGGAAGTTGAAATGAGAATAATCTTCTCCTTTGATCATAAGTGGTCGATCTATTTGTCTCCACACACGCCACATAGTCGCCCCACTTGCGCTAGACACTGAAAGTACTAGGTGGCATGACACATCAATGAAACATGTTGTATTTTGAACAGGATCGATACAGACCCACAAAGACTTATGCCCGATCGAAGTATCGTCTTTGTATTTCAGTTAAAGGAATTACGAAACCACTTTTCCTAATCAAAGTGAGCAATCCTCCAAGTGAACTCTTTAAGCTTCTCTCATAATAAAACGCACCAACGTCCGTCAAGCATCATTAAATTAGATATACATGTGATCGTTTATACGAAAGTTAAACTTGAGGAATGATCGATATCGATGATGAGATAGTTGGGTAGTGCCTCAACAACGGACGAGCCGCCTCCCACGGGACTGCAATGAACACCAATGGTCCTCGACCTGAGCATCCTCCGCATCGGCCTAGAGGTTTGTGTTTGAAGGGCAGTAGGTGGGGAAGGAAATGTTTAACCGACGATACTCTCTTCGCAAGTTGGGGAGTGGAAGGTGGGACAAACCAAAGCTACCAAATAAAACGAAAGAGATTGTTCTAGACTACTTATGCAAGAAATGGGCCTATGGTGACAGAGGGAAGACCATGTATGGATGCGTGGGGGATAGTGGATATGTAGGCAGCAGCTGGCGAGGAAGGCTAGTGGACGAATGTAGGGGCGACGAAACCATATTTTAGAACAAAAGCGAAAGATGTCCGCAAAGTAAATGAGTAGGTTAAGGGTGTGTGGGTGTCGCGAAGGGAGTAGGGACCTCCGTCCGTGATGGGAAAAGGTGATGAGACGAGGCAAATCCAGATAAATGGGTCAACAACCATCGTACTGCGTAAGGCATCAACGGAGGGAAACTTGAAAACAGCTTGCAAAGTACTCTACCTGTGAGTTCTTTGGTTTTTCCCAATTCCAGGTTGTAGTGTTGACGTCTGTCACAGTTTTGAGTTGATGGGTAGCAGCAGATCAAATGTAAGCTCACTCATGTATGCATCCATATGGTTCATGATATAATCTGTTGTCGGATAGTCCTTGGGGTTACATCCGATATTCTTCGAGCCTTTTCGTTGATACACCCTGACGTAGTCAATCTTGAATTCGGCGGGGAACATCATCGTGGACAGATCAATTGTCTGCCAGTTCGCTGATTCCAGTTCCATCAGGTTTGAGGCAGGTCCATAGACAAAAATCGACGTACGCGACATCCCCAAATTCAAGATGATAGACATGGGCTCCATTGAAATCAACCGTTGGCTGACACCACTTCCGTCTGGCCCTTGGTCAGGACCAATAGAGGAGGCACCCAACCTGGAGCTCTGCTGATCGTCCACTTGCCACGCGATATACCCATCAGTAGGGTCATCCGGGTTTGAATGGTATTCAAAACCTATTGTTTTATTTCAACTATCATCTTGGAGGTAGGTGGCTTGTACTTTCTTACCCAATGTAACAGACCGTTGAGGTTTTGAACCTTGGAACATGTCTGGCGGTAGCCGCGTGACCCCAGAGACTGCTTGCTGCCTTGATTGCACCGAGGATCAGTAAAGCGAGCGAAAGCCCTAATTGCCTATCGGCTTACACGGCGCTGCCTCGGTACGTATTTGGTCTCGTTCTTGGAACCCCAGGAGCTCCGGGTGCATCTCCAGGTGCCGCGTACCAGTCGTCAGCRGTSGCATTGTTATARRTGTAATCGTGAGAAAACGGTGCAAACTGRGCGCTTTGCGACACGACATGGCCATTCGGAAAGTCCTTGTCAGCTTCCGCTTCGAAAATATCAATTTCTGGCGCCCCACGACCTCTGGACACTGTCGGACCAGGATGATCAGATCCGGGACAAGAACATGCTCTGGAACGCGAGTCAGATTCATTACCGACAATCGGATGGTAAAAGCAACAGACGAAAGACGTTGACCACTCAACCAAGAGAGCTCATTCCCATATCTTGTTCTTGACGCGTCTGAATGCAGGGCGGCCGCGGGTCCAAGCCCATCCTTGTTTGTCTGATTGCGGAAGGTGCCAACGTCACAAGAGTCGTACCTGCGCCGATCCTATGAGAAAAGCATTTATCAATGATGTGAACCGACTCACGTGTACGGCCACATCCCATCGGTAGTGGCGGAATATCCAGGCCTAGCCAAGTTCCCCATAGTCCATGCGCCAGGCCACTGAAGAGTGTCTAATAGGTAAATATAGGGGGGTTACGTGAAGAGGAACTTACATATCCCTGAGTATTTTGATCTGGCCCTGGAAGTACGACGCTGACCTCAATATATCCCCTAGTGAAACAAAACTTGTTCCAAGTTTGCAGCATCCCGGATCGATAGTGAAGATTATGGTTCTCAGCGGGCGTGAAGGGTGCTGTCGAACCTGACGCGAGAAAACGGTAAGATCAAGCGTGGTGGTTATCGAAGACGCGACGCGTACCAGGTGTCATACCCGCCTGTAGGGTATCTGCCGAGTCCATCGTAATGACTAATGAACCGTTTCGCGTTGTAACTTGTCGGGGGTCGTACCACTCCACGTCGGCTGTGGCACCATACCACAAATCCACTGCTTCCCAAAACGGGTCATCCCCAGGATAAAAAGATCGCCCCTCGGTCTCGAACTCGTCAGAAAATACAAGCTCGTACTGCAGGCCATCGAACCCAGTGCGCGAACGAGCGGAGTCAGGAGTTTCCGAATCAATAAGGGCAGGCATTTGAAATCTGAAAAATATAACTTAGATAATACGAGGTGGAATGGGTCGCATCTTACAATACAGGCGCTTGCCCTGTAAGCGGTTGGCATATGATGAGCAGGAGGGTAGGGGACACAACGAAACTTCAAAATACCTGTTGCGTTTATTTGTATATTTGTGTCAATAGCGAGATTCTTTGCTTTGTCCTTGTAAAATGAGAAAACGGGATAGAGAACGAATAAAGAAAGAAGGGCGATTATGATAAGGCAGAGGAGGCCGACGTTCAATATACCGCGCCATGGCAGAGATCCCGAGTCATTGTGGATTCGTTCTTTGCTGTCAGGATCGTGAAGCATATCTACCTCGTCTGGAGGTTCATTTTCATCCAGGGCAGGGTCGTAGGCATAAGGCACGAGCCCTCGAATCCCGGCTTGGTCTGATGGATATTTTGAGTCTGTCGACGCGACCGAGTCGCCGGAAGTCGAAACAACAGAATCGCGTGCAAGCCTGGAGAAGGGGGGGATGAGAATGGTGTCTCTTGAACCTCCGGCGTCGGCGAGTCTGTATAGAATCATGGAACCTCGGGCATCGGAAGTTAAAATTGAAGAATTGAATGTATGGCGGGCATGCGAGTCCTCGGAGGCAAACCTCGACACAAGTTGGCTCGCTGAGCTCGCACGACTGGTTGGGCGACTTGATGACGGGCGAGAAGAGGAGAAAATGGGCGTTGTTTGAGATGCAGGGTTGAGAGGTGAAGATTGAAAATGTGGGGCTAAAGGAGAGAGGGTTGAAGGAGAGTTTAAGCGATGGTTTTCATCATGGGGAGTTGGACGAACGCGGAGGGAAGAGGAAGGCTTCTCGTCGATGGGCATTGAAAACGACGAAGAGCGAGAATAAAAAAGGGGAAACAAAAATCTTCGTGGCGGTGGACTAGGACTAGGAAGAGTGTCCGTCCCTCCCAATTAAGACTTTCTCCTGATTAGGTAATAATATTCATTCCGAGTTCCGTCACGACTTTCACTTGGCCGATCATGTCCTGATAATTACAACTATCTTCGTGATTATTACTACGATCCACAGTGATGAAAAAAAAAGGCCCTAACATCGTCCTCGTCTTCAACCCATCATGCACAGCGCAAAGCGGTGGCCTTCGTGGCTTCCGGTCCCAGAGCTCTCGGCGCATGTTCCACACTTTCCAAAGTCAGAACACATGGCGGGCACAAATGGAGGGAAAAGACTCACGATATCAAAACCAGGGAACGCAGGGCAAGTTAGGCAGCGTCGCCAGGACTGGCCTGCAGTGATTTCATGTCCACATTTGTCACAAAAGGGTTGATATTTCTATATTCCCCGAGTGTTCAACGTCAACAGCCAAAGCGAGCGGAGTAAAACGACATACATCGCCCTTTACAGACAAAACGTTGAAGAGATGGTCTCCATGGGAAACTGCCCCCCCAAGACAAACAGCACACTATTGGCATCGTTGAGTCCCCCAAACTTTGTGATGACAGTAACTAAAGTAGCTTACCAGCAAAACCTGTAGCTCAGGCGACGAGCAAGTCTGGCAGCTAAAGCGCAGTGACCGTCCAATGTACAAGACACAGCCGTGGCAATAGGAACGACAGCTCCCAAGGCATCCTTCCGTGACGCATTCTGGCTCGTGGCGAACCTCGTCATCGTCCTCATTGAATAGCTGGGCGAGAATGAATATTCGGCTATGGGACGGCTTGTGTGCTTCCTGGTAGATGCCGTCGTCGTCCTCTTCCTCGATACACCTCTCGCACTACAACCTATCAGTCGAATCCCGCAGGCGATCGTGTCATGGCTTACATAGTCAACTGCGCGGAATGGGTTACAATCGAAACATCTCATATAGCGTTCTTTCCCAGCTTGCTTATCTTCACAATCTTCACAATATCCGATGACGGAAAGCTACAATGGTAACAAATTCAATATCCAAACAATAACAATTTGGAAAACGCATACCAAGGGCTCGTTTGGTCCGCCGCAATACCAGACCTTCACGCCGTGCTCTGCGCAAGGACTGGTTTTTACACATTTCTCACACTACCCATCCAAAAACGACGTCAGTTCTGAAATTGCCACCAGTGAATAGAAACAATCCTCACCAGATCATAAGACTCGCGATTCGAAATCGTACACTTTCCACATTGATATCGGTATTTCCCAATAATCTCAGAACACAGCTCGCAAGTAAACCTCGACCAATGTTCCGCCTTCTTTGGCGGAATGTCCTCCAATGGAGAGAGTGGCCGAGTCACCTTGGCAAAAGTTAGAGAACCCCTAACAAACTGACCCCCTGTGATCCTCCTCACCTGCATCATAGGAGACAACTTCGGTTCGCTTCCATCCGAACCCCCATCAAACAATCCAATCGGGAAGTAGTCAGACGTATCATGATCCTCTGGGGTTGGCGAGCTCGTCCTTAGCATTTCAGGCAATTTAGGTATTCTAGGCGTTTCTTCATGCATAAAGGGCAACTCAAGCATGAACTCGCTATTTTGCCTCTGCATATGTCCAAGACTCGCCGCGACGTCGATCGAATCATCCCGCGTGAGCGCGAGCCGGTTGTTTATAACCGAGCCCACATCTTGCAGCGTCACCGGCCTCACGTCCGGGGTCTGAGGCTTAGGAGGAATGGCCGCGTGTGTCTCCAAGTGATTCATACCCGTTTCCAACGTCGACGCTCTCGACGAATCCGAGTCCGAGGTGAAAGCGCCGGGCATCTTGTATGGTGGGGGAGCTGAGCGTTCCCGGATCACGTCCAAGGAAGCCTTCTTTACGGGTGACTTGGACCGACGACGCGGAACGTCTTCCTCCCCACCCCGGTAATGAGAAGACTTCCGTTCACGCCCACGATAGCGCAGCGACGTCCCTTCATCACTATCTGGAGAGTGTGCCCTCGGAGGCTCGCCGATGCTCATTTGTGACATGTCTGGAAGTGATCGTGACATATGGATCGGGCTAAACACATCATAATCTGTAGGGACTGGGAGATCGTCGGGGAGATCTGGCCATATTTTGTTAGGAGAGTTTGGCTCTGATGACGACGACGACGACGACGAATCGGAATCATCCTTGGCGCCGACAGCGTTTGCGAATAGGAGATGAGGGGATTCAACTAGGGGTATGATCGGAGTCGTGGACTCGGACACCCGTTTTGGGGTCGTTAGGGGTCGGGATGCAGAACGTGACCCACGTGTTGTTTTTGGGGGTGAAAGAAGCTCTGGTCGTTGTGGTGGTGGTGAAGATGATTGTGACAACGCCTTGGGTAGGGGAGGGGGGGACGACACGAGTGTTGGGGGCGGTGGACGAGGAGGGGTTGCCACGAGCGTCGGCCGGGGTGGAATTGGAGGTGATGCATGTATTACGAGATTCGGTAATGAGTGTTGGGGAGTACTCAGTTTTAAATGGGCCATTGATCTAACCCATGTGGACCTCAGTTCTGATCCAGGAGACAAGCTTGTGTCGCTCGCCAAGGTATAAACATGAAGTGCCGAGGCGCGTATGTTATCAAGGGATTCCCGCAGGAGGCTCTCTGCTTCAACTAATCGCTGGGATAGCTCAGAAGCGACCTCCTGTATCCGATGTCAGAGATGGTATGCCATATTTTGCCAACATCTGATAAGGGGCTGACCTTCAAAGCATTGATCCCGTTGCGTAGAGCGGGTAGAATCACCTCCACCGCCCCTAGAAGACTGAGACTCTCAACCCAATAAAGGATGGTTTCCTTGACGAAAGATTCCAATTCAACGACAACAGCGTCTGAGCTTGACTTGATGGACGCATTTTTGAGGTGCTCCGACCAAAAACGGATTCCGTATTGCAGTCCGGGTTCAATGCGAGCAGTAATCCGCTGTGCAAGCTCTGGGTCTTGGGGTCCTTGCGATGGGGAGTCTTTGAGGTCGCAGAGATCATATTCGAGGTGGTTTTTCATGAAAACTAAGCATGCCTGCGCAATTCGTCCATGATGAATAGCGGGATCGATGTAGTACACGGCTGAGCGTTCCTTCTGGGTGATATATTGCCGGAAAAGGACGTGCACTAAACGGGCTGCGGCTTGGTCGGGGTCGTCGTCGCGGTTCGGAAGGCTGTAGATGCAGTGTAGCCCCCGGAGTGCAACCCGCGCGTCTCCTTGTTCTAGCTGGAGGATGTCATCGATAGCGCGGAGAGGTATCGGTTGGACAGAGAGAATGGTGAAGCCGACGACGTCCCGTACGATCCGTTCGTACTCGGCATCAGGGATTCTTTGTAACGCCCGCTTATAAATACCGTCCAGTTCCTTGTGCGGAAAGTATGGTGTGCGTTCTTCCCCGGATAGGATAAGTCTGAGTTGCTGCCGAGGATTGAACCTCCGGTCTTCGATGAATTGAGTGAGATAACTCGCGTAAAGGAAAAGGCCATGAGAAAGCTCGACGAGTTTCCGAAACTCATCTGTCTTGGGCCACTGCTTGAATTTGTAAATGTGAGCGAGTCGGGCGAGTCGTGCCTGCAAGTACTTTTCAACATCTCCTGCCGCGTCAACTTGAGAGAGATCGAGAGTTGTAGCGATCCCCGACTCCTCGAAAACGTCACCGATGCTACTTTCAGATTCGCTGGAGATGACCCAAAGTAAAGGGAGAGTGGGCATCCTGGCAGCCTGAGTCAACAGGTTGGCAAGGTCCTCCATGGCCTCCTCGTTCCCACAACGTTCCAATCCGTCGATAACCACCACTTTGACGGGGGAGTACGGTTTTGATGGAAGCGTTAACGGAGCAACGATCAGTTTCTGCAACTGTTCACGAAGTCTGGAGACCCGCTCAAAACGTGTAATGATCGCCGATTGGCAGCACCACTTACGAGGAAAATGGAAGGGTAAGGTTGTGTTTCAACAACTGTTTCGTTGGGACAGTGATTGCGGGCCATGCGACGTGAAGGTGGTATGCTATGGTAGTGAAGAAAGTGCTTGGTTTTTCGTCGCTGAATCCATTTGGTGGGAAGAAGAAGGATGCGCCGAGCCTGGTCTTTTCATGAAGCGCCTTTGAAAGGGCGCGCATTAGGTATGTTTTCCCCGTACCGGAGGCGCCATGTATCCAGAAGATGCGATTGGTTCCTGGACTTTCAATCCAACTTTGAATTTGCTGAACAGCTCGAGTGTCGTCAAGGGTGATGGACAGTGCGCGACGATCGTGATCCCATGCGGTCTCCTTCTCACTGGCTCTCAAAAGGACTTCGAGAGCTGCAAAGGCAATTCAGCGAAGATACAATCGAAGGTGTATTCTCACTGACCGTCTATGTGTTCGGGGTTTATCCTGGCTTGATCACCAAGAATGTTATTCGTGATGTGCGTAATCCTGATATCTTGATTTCCCTGGACATCGTGATAGGTTCCAAACTGAAGACCACCTTGAGCACCCTCTGTGCTGAAGGGCATCGCGACGGGAAGGGTTGCTCAGTAGACGAACAATGTTCGGCGTTGAACCAAGGGTGCCTCAGGCTAAAGTGATCCTGCACGTGAGGTCGGGTGGAGAACTGGGCCGGGACATTTGGTTGGGTTATATATTCCCGGCTGTGTGAAAGCTGTCATTGAAGCTGGACGAATGAGGAAGGTACTGTGGTGCTGGGGGTTTATGTT
>CEMH01203257.1:7518-19905 GCA_001179725.1 Macrocystidia cucumis | reverse complement strand
CTTCTTGATCTAATCTAATCTATCTCGTCAATCTAATCTAATCTAGCGGTATCATCCCCCCGCCTCTGTCCTCTCCCCGAACCGGTCAACGTCTAATTCTCACTCTCTCACTTATAAAATCAACCCATCTCATTCTCAAACTATATTCACGCTCTATCACCATGTCCTCACCCTCAAAATCCCGCACATTCACCCTCGCATCCCGCGCCTCCCAACTCGCTCAAATTCAGACCGACTCCGTTCTTGCCACTTTCCACTCTCATTTCCCACCAACCACGGAATCTTCTCCCAAGTTTAATACCTCTTTCATGTCCACCGGTGGGGATAACAACCAATCCCAAGCCCTGTACCTCATCGGTGGGAAAGCTCTCTGGACCAAAGAGCTCGAAGTCGCCCTCAAGGAAAATGCTGTCGATATGCTCATCCACAGTCTAAAAGACGTGCCGACAAGTCTTCCAGAAGGCTGTGTTATCGGTGCTATCCTAGAGAGGGAGGATCCCGTCGACAGCCTGGTCGTGAAACGGGGGCAACCTTGGAAGACCCTCGAAGACCTCCCAAGTGGTAGCGTTGTTGGTACCAGCAGTGTGCGTAGAGTCGCACAGCTGAAAAGAAACTTTCCCCATCTCAAATTTTTGGATGTGGTATGTCTACTTTCCTTTGGGAAATCACACCTGTCATATTTATTTTATTTTTTCTGACGATTTTCTCCGGAACAGCGGGGTAATTTGTAAGTGAAGCGGAAATTACTCTTCCACATTTGCTAACCCGTGACTAGAAACACCCGCCTCGCGAAGCTAGATGCTGCCGATGGTCCCTACGCTGCTTTGGTACTCGCCAAAGCTGGCCTCGTCCGACTCGGTATGGGCGATCGTATCACCTCCAATCTCCAACCTCCCACTCTCTTCCACGCCGTTTCCCAAGGCGCACTCGCCGTAGAAGTCCGCATTGACGACGTTGAAGCTCTCGAACTGTGTAAAATACTCACTCATCAGCCAACCGAATGGAAATGCAGGGCCGAGCGCGCTTGCTTGCGGTTGCTTGAAGGTGGATGCAGCGTTCCGGTCGGTGTCGCGAGTGAGCTCGATGGGAACGTGCTGACTCTGACGGGGTGCGTGACTTCACTCGATGGAGGATCGCATGTGCAACACACATTGTCGGGGGAGGTTACTTCCGTCGAGACCGCGGACAAGGTGGGTGAGAGACTGGCAAGGATCTTGATTGATTCTGGCGCGAAGAAGATCCTGGATGAGATCAACGTGGATCGAGAAAGGAAGATTGGAGAAGCGAAAGTGGCAGACAAGGAGGCGGGAATACAAAGTGCATGAGAGAGGAACGTCAAAGCATCGGAGTTCTCTCCGATATTGCTATAACGTACCCAACATAGAGTGTTTGTGGATGTGCTCGTAATTATCTGATACAAGTTCGCCTGAAAAAAATGTTTGTAAGATCCACCTTATCCCTCGTTAAGAGTTCAAGCACGCAGGGGCGTGTAATTGAATGTGAACCAATGATTCATACGGGTTAACGACAAGAATAAGAAAACGAGAATAAACGAAGTCGATTCGAAAGGGAATAAATGTATCAAGCCAGGTCAATTGCAAAGGTGGGCTACAAACCGACCATTCCAAAGTATGACGTGGAAAGACCCTTGTAAAAAGCTTTTCTGCATCCCCGCGAGCGCCTGCCAGTTCCTCGACGATATCACTATACAATGGAACGACAGGTGACTCTAAAGCGGGGAAACATGACATGAAGGTCTGCCCAAGGAAAAAACGCGGTTCTTGTATGGTGGAATGGACTTTGTACATGATTGATACGGCGGGTGTAGCCAAATAACGGAGAACGGCAACTCAGGGTTTGGGCACGACTCTCACTGGAGGACAACCTTCTTACCTCGTCCCCACATCCAACCCCTCCTCATAAACGTCACGGATCTTCATTCAATACTCAAGGACTGACTGTTATCGCATCATACTGACTTTGTTTCTCGTCCATGGCTTCCATCTCTGCTCGCCGTTTAGCGAAGGAACTCAAGGAGATCAAGGCTGAAGGTTGTCCAGTAGGTCAGTTGTTTTCCTGTATACATAACCCCACTTCGACGATATCATCATGCATCCCCCCAAAAAAACCCTTGGGTACGCGTGCTGATAAATCCAACTCACGCCTTCACAGGTATTACACTTCTTCAAGCGGACGATTTCGCGACATGGCTCTTCACGATCGAAGTCATGGGAGATTCGTTATACCAGGTGGGCATCCTACTATCTTTCATCTCTGACCCTATGAGTGCTGTAACGATCTAACGGCGCATGCGTGCGGAAACAAGGGAGAAGTCCATACCCTGCAGTTCCGATTCGATGCCAATTACCCCATTTCATCACCGGCTGTGCAGTTTGTGGTAAAGGACGAGAAGCAAGCGCCAGTCCATCCTGTACGTGTCATCATGATCATCTTCCGCTGCACCGCATCATGTTGATGCATACGATCATCAAACCACCTCTCTCTCTCTCCCCGCACAGCATGTTTATTCCAATGGACACGTACGTTATCACACTACATTCTCCCCTCTTTTTGCACGCGCATCTTTACAGCTCTTCTCATGATTTGCTTCGCCGTAGATCTGTGCTTCCATTCTAGGTAACGAATGGTCTCCCGTTTTGAGCGTGATCGCCGTCTGCGTGACACTGCAGAGCATGCTCGCATCGTGCAAGGTACGATCTTTTTTTTGCACTCTCCCATGACCATCCTACAACTTGTCGTGGTTTCTGATGGATATTCACATAGAAAAAGGAACGGTGTGTATTCAATCGGTTTATCAGACGGCCAAGTTCACCATTGACTTTGGGCGCTGTATATCCTGCTTCTAGACCAGCAGATAATGACCGATACGTGCGATATGCGCCTGATAACCCAAAAAAGGTCCGTAACTCTCTTTTTTCGTTCGCGAGAGGTTGAGTTGGCTAATCGAAACTCTACAAAGACGCAATTCCATTATGACGGTGAGTGTTGTGCCTTTTTCGTTTTGGAGCACAGGTTCAACGATCGCCTACACCCACAGATGATACGTGAGTGACGCTTCTGAAGAAGTTCGTGCTGTCCTAACTCGAATTTTCTCCCTTCCTAGCGTTTAACGTTGCAAGAGACATTCACCTCTCCCGGAACCTGGTTCAATCCTCTTGGGTTTCCCTTTGTTGATGTTTTCAATATCGTCCCTTTCCCTTCTCCTTTCCTGACATTCACAAGCTGTTCGCATTCCTCCAGTAGTACATTTGACCGATTGTAGAAAAAATAAGAATAACAAACGCAAAGACCCGCCCAGATCGAACACATAAGAGTTATAAGAGTTATCGGGATGAAAAGAGGAAAGGAGAAAGAGAAAGCTTCACTAATCGAGCCTGGAAGAATGATGAGTAGATAATATGGAAATCAATCATACAGCCACGCCCGTGTTCTTCAGCAATTTCGCAGCGCAGCATGAAGGCAACGAGACGCGTTCAGAGCCCTGCCTACCTTCCACCTCCGTAGATTGTGTCGGGGTATCACCACCACCGCCACCACCACCACCAGAAATCTCCTCTGAACAGCACCCACCGCACGATTTGCCACAAGTACATCCCCCCGAGGGACAACTGCAGTTTCCACCACAACACTCCAACTTTGGCAGGTTCACCAATCCAAAAGCCATCCCTCGCTCCCTTGGTTCGCGTGCAGTCTCCGGATAGACGATCACGTTCATCGGATCGAGCGACATTCCAGCACCCATCCTGCGCAGCGACGGTGGAGTGGGCAACGCTGCCGCACGGGCGAAGAACCTATCTAACACGCTGCTCGTCGTCACACTGCTGCCGCCACCACCGCCACCACCACCAGAGCTGCTGCTGGTGCTACTCCCAATCCGATGTCCAGGCGACAACTCGAAATCGTCAGAGCTGCGATCAATACAAGCCCCACATCCTTCCGTACAATCATCACGACCTTGCATGACATGTTCCGGACCTCGATGTTCCACGCAGCCAGGACACGCGCATTCTACGCCGCAAACACATCCTGACCCTGCAATAGAGGTGATAGCACTCATCGGCGGCATCATAACCGCGAAGGTTGGTACAGGCGCCATCATCAACATCATAGGTGAATGTGACTGCATGGTGTTGGGGATGGGTACCTCACAGGTATGCAGGGGTGATCTATCCGAGCCGTAAAGCAAGGGTGGAAGTTCTGGACCCAGCTGGAAGGAGGGTGGGACGAGCTTGGGACGTTTCGAGGGTGTGATAATGTGTGAGTCACCGGGTGGGGTGTAAGTACGTTTGGGACGGTCGGGAGGTTGGTGAAATGCCGGAGAGGGGAGGGAGTTTCCAGATCGCATGGATGATGCAGCTTGTGCGAGCATGACCAAACTACGTTCAACGGGAGATTTATCCGGCAGGGGTGGGGACCGTCGATTGGAGGTAGAGCTCTTGCATTTGCATTTCCACAGACTCTTGCATGGACAAGGATTTAGCAATGAGTCGACTACGAAAAAGTTCAGCGTGGAAGAAGGCAGAAAAGTAGGGACAAAAATATACCTCTTTGCCGAGAATCCGCGGGAAGCGTACTTGAAGAACCTAGGACGTCCTTGAGACCATTCGGCAACGCCGGAACGATGGGTATGAATCTTCTTGCTAATCAAGTGCGCACACGTTAGAAATAGGTATGTCAGATGATGCATGCCACTAACGTCTGTTTGTGGGGGTTAAAGAACTTTTGGAGGAAGACGCCATTGATGGTTCTGTGACCGTTGTAACATCTTCTTTCTCCAGACAAGTACACTTTGAGTGTACCCGCTTGGATTGACGAAGCTGGCGGCATTTCTCGCATTGCGAGACTGGCCTGCCCTTTTTCTTGATCTCGAAAAGAGGGCGGTCGGTGTGATGGCATGAAGACGATCTATGGCCTTTGATGCATGATTCACTGTTTTGCAATTGAATTGGATTGAAATTGTGCGCAAAGTGCTCAAGCAAGTGGTGCTTACCATGCAAACTTCTTGCTATTGACGTAGACCTAGAAGACATGATATGAGCTAGTCGTTCCAAGTCAATGAAGAAGAAATAAAGATCACCATTTGCGATGAATGTCCGTATGATGGAGAACATGCAAGGTTGAGGACGAGATTCGTATTTAAATGAGCTCAACCGAATGAAGCAGTCTGCCCAAGCCAAAGATCAGCTGCACCTTTCCCGGCAATTTCCATGCCAATCATTTACGTCAGCGGCATAATCCTCTTTCGGAAACGGTCCCGGACTTCCTCAAAACACACCAATGTTTCCCTCCACTGTACTTACATCGCTCCTTCTTTAAATGCGTCGTATATTCGTAACACCTACACTGACAACAATATTAAGGCTTGAAACTTGGTGACATACTATTGAATTCAATTACAAGGGACAAGTTCAGCTTCTTCCTTTGTACAACACCCGCAGCAGAAGCCCACCCGTGTTTCCTTCCGCTGGACCCACACCAAAATAAAATCAACAAAATCTCATCTCAATGCCAATGCGCGATTTACGCTAATAGTGCTTCGCTTCCCCCCTTGCTCCTTTTTGGCCATCCACTCAATGTTAAAAAGCAGATAGCAGATTGTCAGGCCAATAGAAAGGATGCCGTCGCTCCAATTCCTTTCCTTTTCATGAACTTCGGGGCTGTTTGTCGTATGGCAAACTGAAATCAACGAATCACCGCCCCCACGATGCTCATGTCTTTGCTTCCTTTTTTTTCTCATTTCTCCTTTTTTGAGTTCATGATCATGAGTGATATTTGCGACAAGGTTTAAATCACAGGGCACCACCCCCGTTTGTTGTGTCACCCACCAATCCCCTCTCCAGGACCGGAACATTTACCGCTTCTTCTTTGACTTGGCCGCAAACATGCCTGTACGCTTCTTCGCGCCCGAGTTCCGGTGGTGAAGGGACCCTGTTTTGAGGGCGAGGGGTTTGCTATGGGTTTTCAACAAACCACCTCCATCGCGGTTAAGATGGGGGCAGGGACGGAGGGGAGAACCGCATCACGCTCCCAGGTAACCGTTCATGACCCCCAAAAACGTTCCGACTCCGCTTATCTGCTGAATAGCAGCCACAGTCGTCCAGTAAGATGAATCCCCAGAAGGAATGTGAGTCTTGAAAAGGCAGAAATAGATCTGGGCGTCTACGCCAGATATATCCGCCCCTTGCCGGAACGCTGCCGCTCTCCGTCATATTCGTACCCTAACCTGCTTTTGGTGAGGATTTGAATCTCCTGCCAACACGATGTACCTCATCAGAATTCTTGAGTGCGTCCGAACACTTTCATGGCCTCGTGATGCGGGAGATCCAAGTGGCGTTTGAAAGGGGTGCGAATGCCGTCCGAGTTTGAGCGAGATATACGAGCCCTCAAGGCAACTGAGTGAATGCTTTGGACAACGCGAATGATGAATTATGTATCTGAAAGACAAAAAGAGTAATCCTGGGAGCCACCGTGCAGGTGCTTGATTGACGGTCTACAGTGACATATATTGTGCCATGCTGCAAAGAAAACATCAAGCCGAGGACTTGTCGGTATTTCTGAACACTTGCCTAGAGTCTTTTTTGCTATCCTTGCTCGCAAGCTTTTGTTCCAGCTTCGCAAACTCGCTCAACGCCATCTCCTCATCCTCGTCTAGAACCTATATAGGAATTAGAGTGAGAGGGACAGGCATGAAAAAGTGGCGAACTTCGCACCTGTTCAACTCCTTTGACTTCGGGAATGTAATGCATCAACATTCTTTCAATGCCACTTTTCAACGTGACCGTGCTGGAATCACAGCCACGACAACTCCCCTTTAGCTTCACTTTCACAACGGCATCCCCTCCTTCATCAAACCCTCGGTACTCGATATCTCCACCATCTTCCATAATCGCGGGCCTTACCCGTGTTTCCAACAATTCTTTGATCATCGCCACTGTTTCCGAATCTGTGTCAAGGATCCTAGTATCTTGTGGACCCGCCTTCTCCTTCTCCTCTGCACTTCGAAATAGTGCCTGTCCAGATGAAAAAAACTCCATCAGGATCGAATATATCTCAGGCTTCACGACAGCCCAAGGATTTTCCGAGTCTTTTGACACAGTGACAAAATCGGGACCAAAGAACACGCCAGCGACACCTTGGACGCCCATGAGGCGAATGGCTAGTGGTGACGAAAGCGCGGAACGTGTGTCCAAGAATTCCGCGGTTCCTTCACCCATTACCGAAACACCTGGGATAAACTTGAGCGAATCGTCGTTGGGGGTGGTCTCTGTTTGAATGAACATCGATCGCGCTGTGGGTTGATAAAAAGGGTTGAGTCATCTCGGTGAAGTGAGGTTTGCGGTGTAGAATTCTCACATAGAGAAGGAAATGCATTAGTACGTTGAACATGTCGAGGGCGTGGTGTACAATTTGAAGTCAGTGTTGGCCTGGGTAGATAACTGGGTCTGGGCCCAAATGATGACGCCATAGACCTTGAGTAAACGGGTGTCGTTGTGCGCGCCCATATTTTCCGTTTGATTGAAGTTCTCGTAAGACTCATCAACGAAGTAGTCGACGAAGCCATGTTCCAAGTTGACTGGGTGAATGTGAACGCAATCTACAATGGACTCGGAGTCGGAGTGTGGACGACACTGGCTCAGTCACCCAAAAATGAATTTGTCAGCGAAAACAGTCACGTGCAACCGGAGTGACCGATGACGCCGGGATCGAGAAAGTCTCGTCGACATCGACGTGTATGGCGGCGAGCACAAACCCACCAAGCGACTATGCTGATATCGCGTTCAATTTACTCTTCGCGGCCGCTGCTATATGGACAACGTGGAATTTATGGACATTCTTCAAGCCTCGCCAACAACATTCGCTTCGTTCTGTTGCCATTCTGGTCCTCGGTGACATTGGACGCAGTCCAAGAATGATGTATCATGCCCAAAGCTTTGCGGAGAACGAATTCGTCACAGATATCATTGGATACGGTGGTACGCGCTTTCCCTTGACAAATTACAGGATGAGTGGTCATCATTGTTTCAACTTAGGATCGAAGCCAATCCCGGCACTTGAACGGTTACCGCGGGTCCAACTGCGATACCTCCCCGAGCCACCCAGGATTCTGCGCTCGCTCCCGTTTGTGATTGTCGCGCCTCTCAAAATCACCCACCAGATCGTCACGATATTCTTCGAGCTTCTCATTCGCATACCCCAGCCGCCAGAATTCATCCTTGTCCAGGTTCGTAGCGCGTCCTTCAAGTCACACCACGCGGTCGAGATAACGGGAAGTTTTAGAATCCACCCAGTATACCAACGCTGGCACTGGTATGGCTGGTCAGCCGTATTCGAGGAAGCAAGGTTATCATTGACTGGCACAACCTGGGTTACAGCATTCTGGCCTTGAGACTCGGAGAGGACCACACCTACGTTAAAATAGCTAAACGGTGTGTAGTCCCTAGAGTCCTTTATTGTGATTGACGAGAGTTCTTGTCAGGTTTGAAAGGACCTTTGGCCGCTCGGCGTACGCGCACCTCTTCGTGACACAAGCAATGCACGATTTTCTCGTCAAAGAATGGGATCTTCAGTCCGTTTATTTGACGTTCGACTTACAGCCACTCTTTGGTACTAAATTTGCTCCTAGAGGCCAAAAGTTCGTCCTTCATGACCGCCCACCAGAACATTTTCATCGCTGTTCTGATCAAGAAACTCACGAAGTAAAGTCTCTTGCCTCATAATCACGTTTCACTCCTCTGAACATCCGAGTCAGCTTTTCCGCCACTTGGAGCCCCTTCTAGCCGCCAAAAAATCCCTTAAAGATTTTCTTCCCCCTTCCTCCGCACCATACTCCACGGCACTCACACAAACGACAGCGCCTACCTCTACAGCCTCTGGAAACCCATCGCGACAAGCGCGCTCATCTAAAATCGCCGCACCAGAAAATCAGATAAATCCCGAGATGTTGTTTGCGCAAGTTCGAGCTCCCGCACTTCGCCCTGATCGACCAGCACTCGTTGTTTCCAGTACATCTTGGACACCTGATGAAGATTTTCGCATCCTACTAGGGGCACTTCAGATATACGAGGCTAGGGCTCGAGAACTGAGTGGTTCGAAGGAGACGCACGGGAAGCTCCCTCGGATGCTTGTTATAGTGACAGGCAAAGGGCCGCTCCGAGACGAATATATGGGCAAGATAGAAAAATTGCAGGAGAAATGGGAGTGGGTACGGTGTGTGAGCTTGTGGTTGGAGGCTGAGAATTACCCTTTGCTGCTTGGTGAGTCCAGCCTATTCCCCTCCCTCCAACCTTTTGGTGGGACCTGAACCAAAATATTGGGGGTGAAGGTTCAGCGGACTTGGGAGTTAGCTTGCATTCAAGTTCGTCTGCTTTGGATCTTCCAATGAAAATAGTGGATATGTTTGGGTGTGGATTGCCTGTGTGCGCTCTAGACTTTAAATGGTGAGTTCTTCCCTGCAAGGTGCACGCACGCCTGACAGATTGAAAACTCAGTCTGGGAGAGCTGGTCAAGGACGGCGTGAATGGGCGTGTTTTCAAGGACGCAACTGGGTTGGCGTCGTTATTTGAGGTAACATCGGTTTTCTTGCCTGGTGATGATTGATGCTCATGCTTGATACAGGACCTTCTCCACGACTTCCCAAAGGCAGACAATTTAAGACCATTACGGTCATCGCTTCTCCGATCTTCTCCGTCACGCCGTAACCCCCGCTCTCCGAATCGAAATTCACGGTCGGAAGTAGGCTGGGGCAGCTGGGGTGAAAATTGGGGAAGGGTAATGCGACCTTTGATTCTTCGTGATGCAAATAGATGAGCCGTATTACATGTGGTATCGTCGAGTTATACCATCCTCCGTCCTCCATACTTTTTTCAGTCGCAGCAAGATCGTGTGGAAATCATCTCTATTGGTCGGTCAAAAATCATGCGGTGGATGTGCTGGCTGTAGCGGCGAAGGTCAAAGTCTCCACTCTCCCTCGACCTTGAGATTCCTTCTGAAGGAGTTCGTTGATCACGCGGAATTGGCCTGGGTCAATCAACATGACCCCCTCCCATTGTTCTGGCCCCGTTTCGTCGCTTTCCAGAGTCTCGGCGCCTTCAAGGACTTGCTCACGCAAGGTTTGCGCGTCAGCGATTGGGATGGTGACTCGGACTCGCATTCTCGCGCGTTGTATTGGCAAGTTTGAGTTGGTTTGAAGGAGCTTTATACACTCCGATACCTGTTTGCTCGTCAGAACCTGAATCTGTGAGGGGGATCGCAGTCAACTTACTTGACTTTTCGCCGTTTTTCCTTGCTTGACACTGAACCCTGCCTCTGACATGGCTTTCTCTATGATACCGACCGCATAAGGATGCTGTGTTGCGGGTTCTACGCATTTCTCGGCGACAAGGGTTGCGATTTCCTTTCGCAAAGATGTGAGATCATGTTCGCGTTCCTTTTCGCCAACTTGAAGTTCTCCCCTAGCTAGGATCTGGGGGGGAGGGATACATATCAATTATCGGTATACGCCTGGGGTAAACTCACTTACCTCCGCAACGATGGCTTCTATTTCATCCGTACCAAAAGCTTTCTCAAGATCTCCAGACTTTGCCACTTCACCCTTGGAGACGTTCATGAAGACATTGCTGATCTGAAGAACATCGTCTAAATTGGGTTCTCTGTCAAGGTCAAAGTGAATAAGGACCAGTCGTTCTTGGTTCGTAAGCTGCAGTCCTCACACGCCAGTGCGCCATTCTTGGACTTTATTCTTGTAACATGCGATCTGAAAGTGATATGCACCATCGGTTATTCAAAATAAAAGGTCGAGATAGTCAAAACCGACCTCGAAGCGTTTGCCGCCCTTTTTCAGCCGCACGATGGAAACGTTAGTAAGTCTAGATCCCGCCTTGTTAGAAATTCGGACCACTATAAGATGAAAGCGAACGGTGATATTACTTGATCTGATTTGAAGGTTGTTGAATTTTCTTGCCCATTGTTGTAGTGTGAGTGTGAAGCACTAGGACGTGGTGGTGGTGGTGGTGTAACTGTAGTCACCTCAGTCGCCACCGCAATAACTTCGGTCGCGCGTCATCATGTGACAACGACTCTAATGAGTCAACTCCAACGACTAGCAGTGACTCCTCCTAGGTCGACGCCAAACTCTTACCGCAAACACACACGCGCGCTCATGTATTCGATTCATGACGGCCAATTTCACCTAAATGACTCATACCGACGCAACTTGACCCCGCCCCTGCCATGTTATGTCATCATCCCGACGCGTTCCCAGAAAGGAAGCCGTCGGGCGCGTTGATTTAAATAAATTCGCACATTTGGTTGACGCGTGTTCAAACGTTTCCCCTTACTCCCATCATACACATTTCAAATCCACCCAATGCCCCCTCGTAAGAAAGCTGCAGCTGCCGACGGTACTGCCTCTGTGCCCACTCGGAGCAGCGCCCGCACCAAGGCTGCAGCCGCCGCCTCTGCTTCTACTATTCCAGCTGCAGTCCCCGTGCCTGCGCCTGCACCCGCTGTTGCACCAGCAAAAGCTCCACCCAAGGGAAAGGCTAAACGCGCTCGCGCGGCTTCTGAAAGCGGAGACGACGCGCCCCCTGTCAAAACTGCCAAAGCGGCGAGTAAGAAAGCAAAAAAGACCAAGGATGAAGATGTTGACATGGACGACGAAGCCAAAGATGATGACGACAAGAAAGTTGACGATGAGCCGAAGAAAATGGTGAGATTCCACAAGACCCGATGACGCCGTTTTTTGAAATACCCTCCTAGGTCACCGTCATCAAACGAGGTGCTGCTCCCGTAGATCCCGTCTCGGGAAAAGTTGGTTAGTCAACGATTTTTATCTGCTATCGTACAGAAAATTGACGAGGGGAATGAAGATACCCACCAAGTTTACCAAAACTCCGAGGCGGTCTGGGATGCTATGCTCAACCAGACGGACGTGAGCTCAAACCAGAACAAGAACAAGTGAGCCATGGCGGTTGGCGAGCGTCGGTTCAAGATTTCTAACTTTGATGTAGGTTCTACGTGTTGCAACTATTGCATCCTTTGACGAGCGATGCGACCTGTACCCTCTTCACTCGCTGGGGGAGAGTTGGCGAGGATGGGCAAACCCAAGTCAAGGTAGGATTGCCAAAAAATTGATGAACTCGAACCAATAGTTTTGCCACCAAGGGACCTTGGCCAACAGGGGTAGCCATCAACGAGTTCAAGAAGCAATTCAAGGCCAAGGCTGGAGTTGACTGGAAGCAACGAGTTGGCATGGTCCCAAAAAAAGGTCGGTAAATCTCAAGTGTAGTGAATCATGATTTGTGACATCGATACTCTAGGAAAATACGTTTGGCTGGGTAAAGGAATCCAGCCTTTCGTCCCCCTTTG
>CEMH01203231.1:0-11526 GCA_001179725.1 Macrocystidia cucumis | reverse complement strand
CTCGAGATTGGTAAGATTCTCGACGACGCGCTCACTACTGCGATCGCCAATAAGTATACTACTACAAGGAGGGTAGATAGATTTTCAGAATCGAGTTGACTCTGTGCAAAGTTTTTTCTCCTCTTTTAGCTTCGGCTTGCTTAGTTCCCCTTGTTGGCCAGTTTGTTCGCGGCTTTAAATACCAGGGAAAGTGGGAGACCTTGTCGCAGAATCAGCTATAAGCAACCTCGAATTAGCAATTCACTTACTGAGCCCTGTGAAGAACAAGGTTGTTCTACATAGAAAATCGGTAAGAACTCTGAGATATATTCCATTTGAAGTCGCTCCGAGTCAGTGACCTACCTAAGCCAGCTACGTGCCGCAGTTTCATGATTGATATAAGTTTGGTTGTAGAGTATTCGAAGAACGATACTGTCCAACCAAACTACTGTAAGACGCTGCGCAGCGCAAGCCATGGGCAGGACTTACTATGCGATCGAGGTGACGTTCAGAGTATAGTTGTCTAATTTCGCGATTTGCCCTGCGAGCTGAAAATTCGTTTAGCTTCGAGTCAGATCACGCGAAGTGATCTGATGCTCACCACAGCGGCTGTCCAGAGAGGGAATGCTTCGTTCCCGTTCTATAGTACAGATACAAAACGCGTTCAGATTGCGAACAACTGCGTTTTCGAGAGAGGCAGCTCACCATGTGCGCCCCCTCCATTCTCTCCACACGCGCAGCGACCTCGCGKGAYACRCTTTTGTTCTCAATAAACTTGCCGGTGTTCGAGCGGGGTTGCACACTGTGTTTCCCACCAGCCGAAACAGCCGAACACAGATTCGTGAGCTTCTTCCTCCCAGTTCCCATCGTCGAAGACGAGTCTGTGAGCGGAAAACGAGGCTTACTTGTTGAACCCCATAACTCTGTCGATCGTTAGAAACTATCCCCGGGTAGGAGCACCAATCAGCCGTGTGGTTGAACTGGTTATACACGACTTACCTTCCATGTTGTGGGATAAAAGGTTGTCGCCCAGACCACTGGAATGGAATATAGAGACAAGGGTTGTTCAAGATATTGAGCCATGTTCAGTTACAGAGTACCAGTGATTCGAGGTGAGTTGTTCGTGGGTCGAAGAAAACAAGCCGTGGTTGCAGTTGCCTGCCAGAAAAAAGTCTTTTAAGAAGCCCCGCCCTCACACTGTCTCACGAAGGTTCCATGTGGGTGTTTGAGCGTAACCATCCCCCCGTGAGATATCTCCTATTCCGTTGACAACGCCGGGTTTCGCGAAGGTGGGAGGGAAAGTCCATAGATCGACACTTTGTCCAGTAAGCGGTGGGAAAGCACTATTTTGTCATTCGTCTTGCCACTCTGTTTCCGGTCTGTTGAAAGCAACGAGGCTTCATCGGAATCACCACAGGAAAAGAACGATAACGGGGGTACGAAGCGATTGTTCGGGAAAGGATGCAAAAACGCTCAGAGTCATCCCTTCTGATTATACTCGAAAAGAAACAGGGAGTTGACGCCGGAAATGATTACTTCCAGAACCGTGAAGAATGAAAATACAGATTAATGGGAAATTCAAAACCAAACAGGAGCGGTTCTTCAGTTCCCTCCATTTGCCGCTACCTTATTAGCTGCTTTAAACAAAAGCGTCAATGGAAGGCCTGATATGATGGATGAGTTGGACTAAAAATCGCGTTCAAACCCTAAAGAACCACGTACTCAGCCCGGTGAAGAACAAAGTCGATCTGGATATGTGATTGTCGCGTGTGAGAACTCGGCGGGTTCTTCCGTACCCAAATTTTAATTCAAGTAACGTACCTGAGCCAGCTGCGCGTCGCAGTTTCGTGATTAATATACGTTTGATTGTAGAGTAATCGTAGAGCGATACTGTCCAAATGAAGTATGTGAGACGACGGCACTTTTCCCTTCGCGAAGTGAATGACGGGGGGCTGGGGTGCGAACGGGAGCGGGAGCGGGAACAGGAACTCACTATGCAATAGACGCGACATTCATCGTGTAGTTGTCCAATCTCGCAATTTGCCCTGCTAGCTGATTGAAAGCTGAGCGCCGCCCAACTTTTGTGGTGGATTTTTTCAATGTCCACATACCACAGCAGCAGCCCAGAGAGGGAAAGCCTCATTCCCGTTCTGTAGCGTAAATCCCCGTCAATATATATGGTCGTTTTTTACTCAAAAATAAAATAAAATAGAGACAAAGACAAAGCGGAATGACCAACATACCATATGCGCTCCTTCCATTCTCTGCACGCGAGCTGCAACATCCCTCGGCACGTTTTTGTTTTCGACAAACTTGGCGACGTTCGCGCGGGGCTGGACACTTGCAAAAAGAAAAAAAATCCACTCGGTGTAAGCACATGTGCGTGGAAGGACAAAATTCCCACGCCTTTCTTCGTCGGGGCATGAGGGGGAGAAGGGGAACTCACTTACTTGTTGAACCCTGCAACCCGTTTGATAGTGAAAGACTATACAGTGAAGAGCGGGCGCCTCAATCAGCCACGCGTTCCCATGCCGGGGAGGTGTATATTTTTTGTGGTTGTCGTTGCTCACCTTCAAAACCACTGGGTAGAACGTGGTTGCCCATACGATTGGAAGAGAGTAGAGCGACAAGGGTTGTTCGAGGTAGTGAGCCATGGTTTTTCCAATTCTGGTTTTTTCTTTTGAACACGTAGAGGAGGAGCAATCAAGATGAAGAAGCAGAAGACCAATGGTTCCGGTTACGGAGCAAGGTTATAAGATTAGAAGCGCTTTCTCACACTGCTAGTCTCACGAAGTTCTGCGGGGATAAGTATGTGAGTCCAACCAATCACCGCGAAGCACGCAAAACCGTCAGAGTCAATCTGGCATCGGAAATGGCGGGATCCCTTGTCAGAGATTACCGAGTCAAAACCCGAAGAAAACATTCGCTTTTATTCTGCATATTCATCGCCAGACGACAAACGCTCTAAGTAAGTGTTGCGTTCCCACTTCTCTACAGAGGAGCAGCGGGGTAATCAGTGTATCCAACGCCCAAAGCGCTGTTGTCCTTGCCCCATTGCAGGTGAATGAAATCAGGTGCGTTCGTCAACGGAATGTCCTCCTTGACACGCCTCACCACGTCAGGGTGGGTGATGTGCAGGAACCCAAAGAAGACACCGTCTGCAGTACCGGAGGATACGTAAGACTTTGCTTCGTCGGGAGTGACGTTGGCGTTGATAAAGACTTTCGCGTTGTGGATGAGGTGACGGTAGGATTCGACAATGTCGTGGGGTGTCCCTCGTTGAGCACCTGGTTCACCTTCGTTCAGCAAAAGTGGATCAGATAGAAAGTCCTTTGTTCACTCACCATCGATAACGATATCGTAATGCTTGACGTATCGCACCAAAGTGATGTAGGCAAGTCCGAGCTTATCGGCTTCTGAGATGAAATACCCGTAGGTTTCGAGGGTCTCGGGAAGGGGCATGCTACACAACCAGCTCAGCATAGGGCGCAGAGGAGAATCCTAAGTCAACTTACCCCACGTCGTTGTACCCACCACCAGGATTGACTTTGAGGGCAACGTTGGGTCCGAAAACCTCTACAAGCGCCTTCAGGATTTCCAAACCAAACCTCGCTCGGTTTTCGACGCTTCCGCCCCACTTATCCGTGCGCTTGTTCGACCCAGTGTCCAAGAACTGCTGGATGATATAACCATTGGCTCCGTGCACTTTACACAGAGAACATTAAGCACCAAACGCGCACGGGCGAGGGAGCGCTGCTTACATTCAACACCATCAAAACCGGCAGTCTTTGCATTGACGGCAGCTTGTCTAAATTGTTCAACGATCGTCGATGGGTCTTCGACGGCAGTTGGCTGTTAGATGTGGTTTTAGTTGGTCACCTTTCGAAAACACGTTTATAGTGGAAGGCGGCTTACCGTCACGAATCCTGGTACCCCTGGGATGAAACGGTACTTCTTGTCACCCCTCGCGGCGATCGCTGAAGGGGCGTAAACAGGCTGTGTGGGAATGAGGCTGAGCGCTCTTTCAACGACAGACTGAATTGACGTACAGTTCCGGCAAGCTTTTGTTCAGGTGCATCAGGGTGTGAAAGGCGCCCAACTAAACAATAACAGAGGAACATCAGTCTACATGGAAAGGATTAGTTGTTCTCCATCTAATCGCGTACCATGCCAGAGTTGAGCGTAGATATGTCCGCCAGCTTCGTGGACGGCATCTGTGATATTTTTCCATCCAGCGACTTGATCGTCGTTCCAGATGCCCGGAGCGTGCGCCCATTCAGTGCTGAAGGGTTGGGAATATTTCAGTCATCGTAAGCGGTAGAGGGAAGAAAGAGGGAAGTGAGGTTGCACATACCCTTGTTGAGTGACGAGAATGCCTTCACTGACGATCAGACCAGTGGCGGCGCGTTGAACGTAGTATTCGCGCATGACGTCGTTCGGGACAGCATCGTCCACTGCACGATTGCGAGTCAACGCCGACATCCCAATTCTGTTTGGGATGGTGATGTCGCCGAGTTTGAGCGGAGTGAAGAGATCAGCCTGAGAAGATGAAGACATTGGATATTGTGTTGGTGGGAGGGAAGGAGTAGCAAGTGATGCTTTTCGTTGAATTTCGACCATGCAGGGAGCCCCTTTATATAGTTTTGTCAAATGATGAAACGAACACCCATGATGCGACTGGCGAGTTAGTCATCTATTGGAATTGGAAGGGGATGGTCGCTCGGATAGAGTTACAAAGAATCGCGGGTGTGTACTTCAGAGGACGATGGTTAAGCCAAGATTGAGAACAAGTCGATTTCGAATGGAAGAACACGGCGGAAGAAAATGGTGTTTTACTCACTTTGTGGGAGATAACGACTATATCTCGCAACCTTGGTTTCCCCACTCGGATTTTGGGTTCCACCATTTCCCCCTTGGTAAACGCGTCAACGTTTTCTCCTTATCAACCCTGCTCGTGCCCGTCGATAAAGTACTAAGCAAGATCCCAACGAAGGTGGACAAGTGCACACTGACCGCAGGCACGCGTCAGGGCAAGCGAAATTCCCACCAAATTGATTAGTCAACAGTGTCATCATGTTTATGTCACTCATTTATGAGTAAGCAACTCTGACAACTTTGTAGGGACAACGTGCAATCGATTTCTCAGATTCATTTGGTAGTTATTGGTTACCCAAAGTGACTTGTAGACTATGCAGCCGGTGCCGATAAACACCTCAGCTGCAACCGAATAACACCTTCGTTCTTCAGCGATTCTGGAGCAACTTTGCTTACCCATGTGCTCATCGAAATTGGAGCTACTTGATTGGATCACTCACATGATGCTGTTCGCTCCAAGCTCACATTCGCGGAAACAAGTCATGATCTCGGTCGCGAGATGACCATCTCTGTACATGTCCGTTGCCATTGTGGCTCCAATGACTTCAGCTTCTCGTTTAACAGCGCCTCTCTCCCAATCAACAACCACCTCTGCCACTGCACCACCTGTCGTCATACCACAGGACAATTAGCGATCAACCAGATCTCAGCTATCGACGACCTAACGGTGTTGACTACCACCCAAGCGTCACATCTGACGAAATACCGATCCTCCGAGCGTGCAGAACGTTATTTCTGCCGTAAATGCGGAGCCCACGTTCTCTTTCATAAGTATGCCAACAACAATTGGCGTGTTTCTTCAGGGTTACTCGAGTGGACGGAAGGTATTGCGAAGGTGGGATACCATATCTGGGTGGGGGACACTGTTGATGGAGGCATGGCCGACTACCTTGTACGACGATTGGCCGATGGATTCGAGTTGCCCAGGCACAAAGAAGGTATCGCCTCCCCCATCATCTCGAAGGAAGAATTACGGGGCGTGCTACCTTCAAGCGATCATGACGAAGAAAAAACCAACGTCCTTCCGGGATACTGCCATTGTGGAACTATTCGTTTCTCCATCACTCGTCCGTCGTCCGACGTTTCCTCCCTCCCGAGCGCTCCCTACCCCGACCTTTTGTTCCCTTACAACACCACACCCGCTCAGCAGATCAAGAATCACAAGGACGAGAAATGGTGGGTTTGCGGTGGCGGTGAGGAGAAACGATACCTCGCTGGGTACTGCGCTTGCCCATCATGTCGTCTCACGAGTGGCTGTGACATCCAGCCTTGGGCATTTATACCCCGCGCCAACATCATATCAGCCAGCGGGAATGTGCCGATCGAAGTTCAAGACGGAGGGAAGAGACCTGTAGGATTGGTTCAATACGTTTCTAGTCCTGGCCGTCATCGCGAGTTTTGTGGAACATGCGGGGCTACGGTGTTTTGGTGGGAAGATGGGCGACCTGATTTGCTTGACGTCTCTGTTGGATTGTTGGGGGGTAAGGGAGCTAGAGCCGAAGATTGGCTGCAGTGGCATAGAGGTCGGGTGAGCTTTTCGGAGACGGCAATTAGCAAGGATTTTGTGCAGAGTCTTGAAGAGGGGTTGAAATTGGTATGATTGGGTATGGCAATCACAGAGGCTAGGTATAAATCAATTCGGCAAGCAGCGTGCAAGGGCTCTGACATCACCACCCCATGGTATGAATACCCTGTCTGCAAAGTCGATAAATATTCCATATTGCACTCCAATGAAGGAGCATTCCTTTTTCGTCACAACACATGCATCCAAGCAAATGGAATTAGAAGTCCAAATTGAACCACAAATTAAGCTCCAACTCCAAGACCCAAGCTGTCGAGTGACGCCGGGACTGACACGTTCTCCTATCCATGGCGATATAAACGGAGTAATTGAGAAAAGGATGTGAACTGAGCAACGAAAATGGCCACTTCTCTAAAAGTCCGCTGCCACTGCGGTTCCAACAACTTCAACGTCTCGTTCCCTACGGCCTCTCTTCCAATCCACAACGATCTCTGCAATTGCAACACATGTCGCCACACCACGGGCCAACTAGCCATCAACGAGACTGGAGTGCACGAAGACTTCACAGATTTGACGATCCACTCCCCGCACTTGACGAATTACCGAACTTCGGCACGGGGAGAAAGGTTTTTCTGCAGCAAATGCGGAGCTCATGTCCGTTTCCATGACGATACTTGGTGTGTTTCTTCGGGTTTGTTGGAGAGAGCGGAGGGGGTAGGGAAGTTGGAATACCACATTTGGGTGGGCGATACCGGCGACGGGGGTATGGCTGACCATGTGCGATGTATCAATAGTTTGGAACTTCCGAGGTATGAAGAGTTTGACAACTCTTCCCTCGTTCCGGTTACAAAACAACTTGGTTTGCCCGACCAGGAGGAAAGTGACACCCTCCAAGGGTACTGCCATTGTGGCGCTATTCGTTTCTACGTCACCCGTCCATCTGAGGTTTCCTTCGTCCCGAGAGCTCCCTACCCGGACCTCCTGCTTCCTTACAACACCACGCCCAAGGGGCAGATTGAGAACCACGAGGACAAGAAATGGTGGATACGTCCAGGGCGGAACGGGAGCGAGAAGAAGCGATATCTGGCTGGGTATTGCGCTTGCCCATCATGCCGTCTCACAAGTGGCTTTGACATCCAGCCCTGGGCGTTCGTACCCCGTGCAAACATCCTATCGGCGAGTGGAGAAGGTCCCATTGAACTGGAAGGACAGAGGCCATCGGGGTTGGTCCAATATGACTCTAGTCCTAGACGTCATCGTGAATTCTGTGGGACATGCGGGGCGACGGTGTTTTGGTGGGCAGACGGACGACCTGAATTAGTTGACGTATCTGTTGGATTGTTGGGGGGTAAAGGAGCTAGAGCTGAAGGATGGTTGGATTGGTATCGAGGCCGGGTTAGTTTTTCGGAGACAGCGCAGAACACGGAGTTGATTAAAAGCCTTGAAGAAGGATTAAAGTCGTTGTAGTCGTGTAGCAGTATGCATGATAGAAGTTCAGGAGAGAGAGAGAGAATACAATGTAATTGTTTTGAACCGTCTTTTTGCTGTGACAGCCAAACATTCAGCCTTTCCCTTTCACCACCACCACCGCCACTCACAAAACAACCATCGTTACTTGTGGGTCGTCCTAGACAAACTCTTCTTTGTCTGGGCTTCACAACGGCTTCACACCCCACAGCGGGCTGTCGTGTAGAGGCCGACCGGCCGAATGGCGAACAAGGAAGACCAGGAGACATTGCGTCTTCTCGTTCAGCATGTCTCCCGCGCCTTTTACGAGCCGAAATATACCATCATCCTGGACCAGCTTGCTCGGCATCCGGTGTAAGTATCCACTTTCATCATAGTCTGACAAAGCCCAGAGTGCCCTGCAGGCCTCGCAAGAGGAGCAATAAAAAATTTCTCCTGCTTTGCTCAGTGAAGATCACATCATCACGTTCTGGATGTCCTGATCGTGTTCTTTAGCCTAAAGGACGATGATCTGGCGGGAAGGATGGGCTTGCAACCCAAAGAGTTGAACAAGGTCATCGCGGTGCTATCGAATGACTCTCTTGTCAAAGTGTGAGCCACGTTCACCCATCTTCTGCCCTTCACACCTCTCCCACTCACCCCCCCTTGTTCTGCAGCTACCGTCAAAACGAACTCAAAGAGGGCGCTCAACGGTCTGTCGGAAGACAGTACTATTACATTGATTACGAACATTTTTGCAATGTCGTCAAATGGAGAGTCGCCAAAATGAGACAAATTATTGATTCCTCATTGCGAAACGTGAGCACGACCTTCTCTGCCCCCCTCCCCCCATCAAACCTCGTTCTGAACTCGATTCTAGGAACTCGACAACAAAGGTTATATATGCCCGCAATGCAAACAGTCGTACTCACCTCTCGAAGTCGACAAGCTGATGGACTTTGCACGAGGCGCATTGATTTGTGAAATTTGTCATGCGGAGGTAGTGGACAACGAGAATGCGGAGAGTGTGCAGGGGAGCAAGGATAGAATGCAACGGTTTAATCACCAGTTACGATTCATTCGGGAGGGTTTGCAGAAGAGCGAAGCGATGGTGCTACCCGCGTACGTCCCCTCTATCTCCAAGTCTACCTTCTGATCCTTTAACGTTTGGTGATCACACAGGTTTGATGCCGCTGCGTGGGTGAAGAACAACCCGAGCGAGGCGGATAAGCAGAAGGCTGGACAGGCTGGCGGGGGCCTCAAGGTGGCAGGGTCGGATCCCAACAAGCAGCAGGATGACGGGATTGGTGTGATGATGTCGATGGATAAGGACGAATCGACCCGGAAGCAAGAGAGAGATGCGGAGGCAGAGATGAAGCGGCAGCAGAATGCACTTCCTGCTTGGCATTTGAAGAGCACGATTACCGGAGATTTGACGGCGTTGGGAGTGAAAGAACATATTCGAGCGGAGAACAGCGGCCCTCCAGCGACGTCCAGTTCGAATGATGACATATTACGAGGACTTGGAGTTGTTGGTGGTCAGCGTTCTGATCCTGGTCCAATGTCCGTTGTTGAAGAGGTCAAACCCAAAGTGAACCAGGAGCCTGATTGTGAGATACATCGTTCACTTCTTTGTTAATGCTTGCTCAACAATCTGTTGAAGATTATGACCAGTATTACGCATCTCTAGCAGCGTCCGCCACCGCTTCAGCACAAGCCACGCCGACAGGGTTGAGCGCCCCGGGAAGCTCGGACTTTGGAGATTTTGCGTACGAGGACGAAGAAGACAAAAAACCAGCGGTAGAATACCTGGATTCGTTGAATGATTACCGCAAGCGGTCACGTTCACAAGAGGACGAGGGTTACAAGAAGACAAAAGCTGTCAAACTCAATGGGTTCTCGAACGGCGACCCTCAAGTGCAGTTGAATGGATATACTATTGATGGTGGGATTCAAGTTGAAGAAGACGCGGTCATGGTCAAAGATATCGTTCCTCCAGACGATGACCCAATGGTTTATGGTCCGTATTTCTTCTCGTTCTCTATCAAAGAAAAAGAACTTTGGTTTGACTTTGTGAATAATAGTCAATGGAACACCAGTACCGTATTCCAAAGTGACGGAGGAGCATCATGATCTCATGACACCGGACGAGTACACTGCTTTCTTCGAGGTCCTGCAAGCTCGATCATGAGGTGTGGGTTTCGTCTCCTGTGGGTTTTTGGAGTGCCGCTCTTGGGTGGATGAGTACGACCCTTAGATCTACCGCATGTATCCCTATTCTATGACATACATAATCTCATTCAAATGGATGCATTCTTTGTCGTCGTCGCAGCGAGTTGTTTTGGTCGACCCCCCTTTCAAAGCAGCGTGACCTCCGACAAGGTCCAAGTGATTTTTTTTTCACATGTTACTTCCGAGAACAATCATTCTCACAACCCCATCGACGTCATTGGCTTTGGGGAAAAGGGTTGTGCCGACGCATAACATGCACACAAGGAGGGGTCATCGCTGACAACTCCAGCTCCCACACCCTCCGACCCCCTTCAAGCTCTTCATTCACAATCTACCTTGGTGTCGTTTTGGAGGGGAAAAAAACAATGGCTGATGAGATCCTCACTTCGCTGTCTGCAAGCAACATGTTTGATCTTCGAGGCCTTGTCGCCGTCGTTACAGGTGGAGGATCGGTACGTATTGGGAATCTGGACTTTAACGGACAACACCTCCCCTCTTGTCCCCTACCCCTACCCCTACCTATCCTCCCCCCCCTCGGACTGGAAAGGATTGACGAGCCAGCTTGGTAATACTAGGGAATTGGAACGATGATTTCTTCGACGCTCGTCGCGAACGGTGCGACTGTGTTTATTGTTGGGCCGAAACAAGAGGAACTTGACCAGTGCGTTGTGTTTGTCTCGTGGTGGTAGTTTATGTATGATCTTCGATAGCTAATTCTGACAAAAATTGTTGTGTTGTTGGGGGGAGGTAGTGTCGCGGAGAAATATAATGAAGGCGCGGCGAAAGAATTGGGAAGAGGGCGAATGCACGCGATTCAAGCGGATATCAGGTTCAAGGTGAGTGGATTTTGCTGCTGCTGCAAGCTGGTTATCGTATACTTTTGCTTGAACGTCGACAAAACTTTTTTTTCTATATGTATACGCACCCCCCAGGCGGAAGCGAAACGACTAGCAGAGGAGATTGAAAAGCGCGTTGGTTACGTTACTGTGTTATTCAACAACGCGGGTATCCTCACTGGCTCGAACCCCGCACCCGGGAAGACTTCCGCTGAAGATTTGTATCAAAACTATTTCGAGGCGGTCACTCAAGAGGATTTTGATAACGTTCTCCGCACCAACGCTGTGGGGCCTTATTGGTTGACGTTTGCGTTTCTTCCGCTGTTTGAAAAGTGGAAAAACTCGGGGTTGCCTGCTGCGAAGAAGTTTGTTCCGCAGGTGATCATGACGAGTAGCATGAATGGTTGGACGAAGGTGTGATCTATGCCCACTTTGTCTCCTTTTTGTCTTTCGAATTTCGCGAAGGATCTTAACTCTTGTTGTTTGTTTTTTTTGGGTGGGTAGGACCCTGCGACGGCTGGATATTCGTTCCCTTACCTGTATTCCAAGAGTGCCATTGGGCATGCAACATCCACCCTTGCGCATGAGTTACTTCCCCTTGGAATCAGAGTGAATGGAATCGCGCCAGGTAATGTT
>CEMH01203217.1:0-11210 GCA_001179725.1 Macrocystidia cucumis | reverse complement strand
GAAGACGACGGGATGGCCATCGGAAGTTTTGTTTTGGGCGGATGAGATGCATTCCTGAAGAGCACGGCTGAGATTGGATTCTATTCACGATGAGATGCTTCCAAGATTATTATCAGCACGAATTTACCTGGTCGGGCCTCAGCTGCCTGAGTTGACTGGCTGACGGCGTCAATATGCCTGAGCAGCACGACACAAGGTCGGCAATCTACTGCCTGGTCCATGCGAGCGCGAATTGTAGCTTCCACTGTCTTTTCGTCCTCGCCAATAACATCATAAAGGTTGATCTGGGGCGGGGGATGATTTCAGCAAACAACGGAAATCAGCTTGCAGAGTTTTGCTCACTTCAAGAAGATGGAAGCCAAGGTGCTGAGCAAGACAAGCCACAGTCGTGAACTTGCCACACCCAGACGGTCCCGTCACCAAGATTGACAGTTCGAGGTTGTAAACTGCTGCTGATTTTGACAGTGACGCAGATAAAACAGAATGAAGTTTGGAATATGGGCTCTGAGAGTCTCCCAGTGTGTTCTGTAGGTGTCTGCCCCGTTTTGCAAACTCTACTGGAAATCAGCAGTTGCAATCTGAACAAGAGGGTGTTCACGAACCCAGACCGTAATACAACCCTACATTTGGCGGAGAGGCGTTTACAACTCCGCTTTCTACTATACGAGTCGTTGCAGGCTCGAACCAAAAACCTAATCGCCCGCTGGTCGTAGCAGTATATACATCCAGACTCAACTTGAGCGATTCGTTGGAAACAGGGGTGTCGTTGATCTCCGTCACCATGTAATACGCGATATCGTTAAATCGATAATCCATTCCGGGCAACCTGGAATGCGATCAACAAAAAGAAGGTATGTATAGAAGGCTAATCCGAACCTCCGTATGACTTCAGATGAAGAAGCAGTTTTGTCATCCAATCCGTCGTTGACACCTCCCTCTGTGTTGACTGGGGTAGCAATGATATCACCCGTGGCGATCAGACGTCGTCCTTGAGAGAAATAGGTTTTCAAAGCGGTGAGGCAGGCAGACTCGTGAGCCTTATTGACAGTAAGCGGTGAAGCAATCCGAGCCAAGGTAATACTCTCGGCCGTTGGAAGTGGTGGCGAAGTTGATCTAAAAGGGGTCGGTTGAATGGTAACGTTTAAAGTTGTCGGGTTTCCATGAGGTTGGCCGACGATGGAAAGGTTTTTCAGCAGCGTCGGGGCGCATAAGACTGTACTTCTGTGAGTGGATGAGTGAGTATACCAAGACACATTGCTCTCAAAGCTTACGACGTGTAGACTAAGCGGTCGTCTGCTATAGCGCGTACCAGACGCTTTCCTGAACTATCAGACGATGCCACCACCACCTGCAACAACGTTACATTCGCCAGAGAAACGCGATACTCGATGGTAACATACCCAATCGCCCGTGAGCGTCCCTATGCGCGCAAGATCGGAAGTGCGGATATAGATCGCGTTCTCGTCCTCCGAAGGCGACACTTGTCTTGATAGAGGATTGGCCGTGAAAACCTGCGCGGTGTGAGAGTCCCCGCCCGAAATGTCGATCTCCCGCACATTCCCAGTCTGAATCACAGAAGTGGCGAGGAAAGCTTCATCAATCTCGAAGCCTTCGCTCTCGGCTTCGGACTCTACGTTGGAAGAGTAACCAGAGTCTTCCATAGGTGATTCCGTTGGATCCGCGAGGAGAACAATGAAATTAGTTGAACCAGCTTCGGCATATCCTTGCTGCACTGGCTCCGTGAGTTCAATCCGATAACTGTAGTTGTCGGTGTGAGAAAGACTGGGCCCGTTGAGTCGGGGGACTTGTTCCGAGATGGTGTGAATGTCGCCTTGCCGAAGCACTCTACCCTCGGAAAAGTAGGCTTCCAACTTGGAAGCTGTAACTTTTGCAGACTCATACGCTTCATGTGACAACGCGCTAACGATAACCAACTTCAAAAGCCGTGGTTCTTCAAGGGTTATGTCGATATGTTTTGAAGGCCGGTCCTTGCGGAAGACGCCTCTGTACTTGCTGGGCCATGATTTAGGAATCACGAGGTCTTCTACCTGTACAACTGAGGAAAGTATGACTAAATATGCGGACTGAGAGGCGTACGTCTTTATCCATCTGCGCCCAACACACCACGGAATCCAGATGTTGAGCTGCGTTCGAAATGACAGCGTCATGGGAACGGAGAGAGATGAGGTGACGGCTCTCGGATACGTTCGCGCGTAGATGTTTTAAGATGGATTCCGAGACGCGAACCTCGTCACTACCCTCGAGGCTTGCATCGAACCTGGAAGAGACTGAGAGCGGTTGCCCACACAGAAGGCTCATGAGGGGGAGCGAGTGTAAGTTCAACGCCGCTCAACGTCGTCAATAGAATCACAAGCCAAATATTACGTGATATAAATACGTAAAGAGATACCGCCCCTATACTTAACATCGAACCTTCAGACCAGAACAAACTCCAAACAGACGACGCGTATAATCGTGGTCCGGGATCTTCATCCCAAACGTATTTCTTCATGAAGAGGTTGTTAACTTTCGGGGAAAGCATTTACGCGATCTCAGACAATGACCCACCTTTACCACCATCGTCAGATATCCAATCCGACCTAACACAATCGCAACGGCTCTCAAATTTATACTAAGATAAAACCCTAAACGCCCAAACTCACCATGCAAGTCTTCCTGCCTCTACAGACGGTCCCCGAGCCCACACAGACAGAAAAGTGGTTTCTTCAAGTGCCCTCAACTCAAGTGCACTGACGCTGTGTTGGACGTGAAGGAGGTCACCAATGAGCAAGTAATCGAGCGTTCGTAGGCTATGAGTTCTGATGCATGCCTTTTTCTTTGCGATTGACGACTCGGATTGGGTTTCGTTTTCATGGATGGCGTGCTTCCGAAAGCTCCGTCCCGCTCACTGCGCACCCAAGGTCTTGAAGGTTGTTGTATCTCTTTTATCAATGGACCACGAGTGGCGAGGGCTGAGGTTATGAAGAGCGACAGACAGAGAAGATACGAAGGTAGAAACATCATTTCCTGTAAAAGAATGTTGTTTGAGTGAGTATGTTCGCGAGATACCAGCCCGAGTATATATCAAGAATCGGAATGCGCACCCTGGCTACAGCGACCTGCACGTATGAAAGCACAGAATGGAAATTAGAAATGTAAAACACCCTCAAGGCGAAGGGCGATAGCAAGCAAGGTGTTCGCGCCACCTTGTCATGTTCAAGCGTTAAAGGTTTGCATCGCCATGAAACAGCGCTCTTGCGGCGTTACCGGCCACCAGTCATCAAAGTCACCACGTCCACGTCGCGACGGTGCCATTCGGACATGAAACCAATCAAACGTGCCCTTCTATATTTGCACATCCATAAGTACTCAATACATATCACATGTACGGACATTGAGCTTCTCGTAACGCCTGCGCCTTCTAAGTGGGAGTACAAAATAAAAACAAAAAAACACCACCAATCAACATAATACAAAAATTGCAGAAATGATCTAGCACTCTGACTGGATTCCCATAGCTTGGCTGATAGATTTCAACAGGACCTGGTCCGAGTCGCCACCGACGTGCCAGACGGCGAATCCGCCGAGGTCGTTGTCGTTAATGAATTGGCCTTTCGCAGCTGTCGCCCGCCGGGGGGTGAAAAGTCAAAAAGGAATTCACGGAATGAGAATCAAGAAACAAATTTACCGAAACTTTTCGCATCGTCAAAGGAGACCATGACCTGACTGGTTGGGTTATACACATAAGACTACAAATTCCCCCATCAACCACTGTCAGAAGCCATAGCATGGTCACAGGGGGAAAAACTACGCACAGATTGACTGCAGTTGTCGAATCGATAGTTGATGCCCGACGCCGGCGTGCCGTCGTTCTTCAAGAACCCGCCCTCAATAAGACCCCAGAAGTTGAAAATACCACCAATTGGGACGGGATTCCCACACTGGTCGACGCCTAGCCCCCCAGATTGTTAACAACACACCAGCAACTGATGGATGAACACCATCGAACTCACCCGCATTCCCATCTTGCTTGTCTCCATGGGGTTGCTGAGCTTTATCAAACGGAGGGTACGACGCAACGTTTCCTTGTCCGTCAACAGCATCGCTATTCGCGACGTGGAAGCTGTGACCGTAAGCGGCGACTCCGAGGGCGATCTACGACCAACCTCCGTTGTTAAAAAAAAACTCATTCACTCGGAATGACTAGCGCAGACAGTACCTTCTGTGCTGGGAATCCTGCAGAAGTCCAAGCTTTGATCGCCGATCTTGCTGATCCCGCCTGAACTGGGGCGCACGAATCATCAATTGGTGCGTTGGGTCCGACGGAAGGCGACCAGGCGCCCCAGACGTCGTAGTCCATGATTGCTGGATCCGACACAGGTTAACCAATCATCCAAATAGTCGTATGCGGGCATTGGAAGAGGAGAGAAAGGGAAACATACCGATGTGGTCAATAACTTTGGCATAAGCAGATACATCCGTCATTGGTGTCCCGTCTGGGCCCATGAAAGGTGCTAGTCCAACCGCGACGGTGATGGCCATCTTCGCTCCAACAGGGTCCTGCCTTATCATTTGAAGCATCGCCAAGAAATTGGCAGAGTCGCTCGGTGAGATCTCGTTACAACCGACACCTTGTCTGTTGGGGTATTCCCAACTGTAGATAACGTCAGCATACCATCCGACCTGTGAAAGCAAAGGGGGGTGGAAAACGAACTCAAAGTCGATGCCATCAAGTTGGTATTGGTTAACGAGCCCCATAACAGCCTTAGCAAATATGGCTTGGTTTGCGGGATTGGACACCGCAGAGGAGAAGTACTGGGAACCGGTCCAGCCACCAATAGATAACCTAGGGCTCACACCCTAAAGCCAGTCTTAGCTTTCAAGGAAGTGTGCGCCGCAGGAAGCCAGACAAGACTTTACCTTTGCTTTAGCAGCCGATACAAATACGGGCAAGGTCTGTTTGCTGATATCATCCATTGAAATGACTGAGGGGTCAGGTGTGGTAACTCTGGAAGAAAACAGTCAGCCACTGCGGCGCACTCCAACGTGTTCATGTGTGTGTGGGGGGAAGGATGGGTGGAGAATAAGGGGCAGACGTACGCAAAGGCAAACGTCATAGAGTTATAGTTATCCCAAGGGATTTGGTCGGGTGTATATTGAGCTCCAAGCCAGCCCGGATACCAAGCTGTCGCGATCACATCTTCAGAGCCCGAGTCACCAGAACCCGGACCATCTGATGCGCTCGCGAGCTTGTTGTCAGGTGCAGTCAGACCACAGTGGGGTGCTGCCAGAGCGACGGAAAGGAAGGTGATCAACGCCAAATAGGTGGAGGCGAGGGAACGCATAGTGAGTGAGGGATGGAATGTGGGGTTTCGAACGATGGAGCTCTAAGCAAATTAGATCGGAAGGTACAGAATTGAATCCGAGTGATTGGCACTTTATACCACACGCAACGTGTTTGGGAAAAACCTCCGCCCTGCACAAATAAGCTTGATTCGGGGCCTTGTTTTGAACAGGATGTGCAGGAACGGCGTCGAGCGAGTGATGACTAATCCATGGCGAGGCAGCAGGCCGGTTCGGCAGAACCTCACGACACAAATCTTGGTGTTTCATTTCCTAATTGGGTTCGAGTAAATGAGCGCGCGTTGAAGGCGTGGCACCTTGTAAATCTCGACAAGGGATGCAGCTGTAGGTGATGAACGTGCTGGAATGGTTTCTTTTCGGAGAGAAAGGGAAGTGAAGGAACTTTCACACCCTGGCCGAAAATCAAGCATTCAGAGAAAGTTGCTAAATTGTGGCGTGCATCAGATAAAAATACTGAAGAGCGGCCGTTAGTCCACTCCTCGGGTAAGCATGGCTGAAAAGGTGATCAGTGTGTGGACGAGGAATCACTCCAACAGACTCTTGCGTGATCGTCTCGTAATGTTTCGATCTGTGTCGTTGCAACGGAGTCGCAACCTGTCGGTGGGGAAAAGTTACATGAGCGTGAGATCTCTCAAACGTCAATAAACGACTTGCCACTGCTTTTCACTTCTTCCTTTGTTCACACGAGCGGCAATGAGACAATGGGTTTACCACACGTTCGCTATCCAAGGTCTATACCGAGGCTTTATTCTGGTCAATTCAGCGAGGTAAAAGGTAATCAGAACCTTGAAGCAGGAGACAAGTGTTGGATCCCAAGGCTCCGTGTCCACACGTGCAACTCGTCACCAAAAGCACATACGGTCATTAAGTGGATTCTAGAAAGCAGATCATGTCTATGGTAATACATGCAACCTAAGGCTGTCAAAGTCAGTGAATCAAAAGCGACTATTGCACGTAGAAATGAAGCCTCACTGTAGCCTCATCAACCCCATCCACTATCAACGTCGCCCACCTGTCCGTATCAACCCAATCCTCGCAGCAAGATGTCGTGCTTGTCGTGCTTGCAGACGTTTGGATCTCGCAAACAGAATAAAGAGGGCGACGGCTGCAAAGAGAATATTGCAGCCGACAAACTCGTAAAAGTCTGCACGTTCTTGGCCGACGATGCGCCCACAAGACTCCCAAGCGAGCATTTCACCTTTAGAGTGTTTTGAATCCTGGTGATCCAGTGGGGAGCCGTCCGTGTCATTTGAGCCTCCTTCAGATGAATGAGAGGTGGAATTTAGGCAGTGCATGAGGCGTCGGTTGCCGAAAGGTTGGCAGAAAGGTTCTGAACGCTGAGATATTCAAGATAAATCACAGCGTCATCCGGAAGAAGACACGAAATACCGAATCGTCAGGACATGGCTCGCAGTCACCAAATGGTTTGCAAATTAAAGCGGGCTGGATGTCTTTCGGTGGGGAATGAGGGACGAGGTGAGTTGAGGGACGATGTTTGGGTTGTGCAGCAACCATGCAAAAACATATGGAAATCGTTCTGCGACGACGTCAACTCTAAACATGTCGTAAGTGATTGTAAAAGTGACTTACAAGCATAATATTATGAATCTTGCCAGCGGTGGCGAGCGCAGCGGCATCTGCGCAGCATGAAAGTTGTGTTCAGGTGCGGTTACGGTGTGGTTGAGGCTTTGAAACGGAAGTTATCGACCGTGGGAGAAATTAGTCCCCATCTTTCACAGTGTGGTCACAAACCCAATCCCTTCATCTCAGGCAGGCGATACACGGAAACTACTTCACAATATCATTCATGTCCAGGAAAGCAGAAATCATCGAGGAGTTTGATGACGACACGGATCTTCCTCTTCCTTCCCTGCCAAACACAGGAAGTAGAGGTCCTTTGCTGGAGGAATTGCATATCTCCGATGACGAGTTCGAGCCATCACAACGCGCGGGTCCCGCTTCGACCCCATTCCAACCCAAACCTACAAAGGATATCGGTAACCTGAATCCCAAGAACGCAGTGACGGATATTACACCATACAAGACGTGGGTCTCTTATCTGACATTTGGAATTCAATCTCAAGAACTCCCAGATGGACCTGCCTCTACCCCATATACTTCGATGCCAAACGGCCTTACGGGACCGGGCAGCGCCGATTAGAGCGACCAAAGAGTCTCTGGTACCCCCTCAGCAAGGATATAGCGGAGGCCGCCAACCGTTTAGGGCTTGGCACCCTTCACGAGGTTAATAAAGCACACCCTCGGGACTGGGAGAATCCTGGGCGCGTGCGGGTGCAATGGAAGAAGGAAGGAAAACTCATGAATCCGACAATCAAAACCAGTGGGTCTATCATCTTACATTCTTCTTCAATCCACTTGCATCAACGAGAGCATTTAGAGAAACAGCTATTGGAAATGATTTCTTTCCAGATCCAGCACCTTAAACCAGAGAACGTTCCAAGAGCCCCTTACTCCACGGCAACGGCTCTAGACTCATCAGCCATAATACAGAAGGCTAGTGCATCGTCAACTAAAGGCAAGCAACCGGCGACGACGAAATCTAAGCCAACGGCTTCTCCAACACAATCGAAACCATCTGGACGACAACTTCCTGTTCCACCAGAACCACAGCCTTCCCTTGCGGACCGTGTATCTGCATACTCACCTGCCATATCGTCGGGGGTACTCATTGAAGCCGTAAAAGCAGGCATGAACGCTGTAGAAAGCAATCCAGCCATCGGTGCAGCTGCTGGTACTGCAAATGCACAAGGAGGGCAGAAAGGGAAACGCAAAGTAGTACGGGTTAGAGCTTAAAGTCATACCTGAATCCAAGAGAATGTATGCTATTATAAATGCAGTCCAAGTGTTTGAACGATGTGTTCTTGAAGTAATCGACGGTCACAGTGTCCTTCACTTGGAGGTTCGGACCGAAATGAGCGTTACATAAGGTCGGCGAATACCGTTATCAGTTTAAATCTCCGCTTATCATGTTATCGATGGCATTATCGATGGACCCTGTGTGTTGAGTGTTGATTTTATCTTGACATGAACTCTCATATCTTTACATCGATGAGTTCCAGTTCTTGTAAGAGCTTTTGGCCAGTACTTCTCTACCCACTACCTCCACTTCCTCTCACTATCACCCTCCCATCCATCACTGATCGTAGTTGTTACGGTTCCTCTATGAACTTGTTCCGATGATCCTCTGGCGATCAAGTTAACGTATTTTGAATGGGCGACATGCCATTTAATCTTTCGTATCCCTTCCCAAAGTCATGCAGTTCAGTGTCGTCTTTTCCTCTCATTTTATCAGAATAGCCTTGTTGTACATACTAATCCCAATGGTGGTTCGTGCGGTTTCGAACTCCTTCACATATCTTTGCTCTCTTCAGGGTTTGTATGGGCGTCAGCCAGGTCCATTCCCCACTGCCCTTACATACCTCTCACCTTAGCTGCGTGCAGTCGGACAGCTTACACCCTCCCCTGTCTCGTAAGGGTCAACCCCTTGATTGTCATTTTCAGCATCGTTAGAGGTTCTGTCACCCAGGATATCGACTGACCATTAACCGGCGAGCTGCGAGCAAGCAACCGAACACTCTCCAGTAGGACCTCGAGTCTACCTCTTCAGCGACTCAGCTTCCCCACAGGCTAGTCTCATGAATCCATTTTCTTTCTCAAATTTCTACTAACGAGCTTTCTCTTGGACAGGCGACCCGTCATCAGTCATACGTCCGCAAACAGACATGCGAATTTGATTTTTGAGGCTTTGAATCCCCTCCTCGAGCTCCTCGGCTTGAGATTTGATTGCATCGGCGAAATTCTCGCATCCTGATGCGTCGGCGAAACGTCTCGATGTCGCTTGGTTTCTCATCGACCGTGTTCTTCCATGGAAGCGACAAACTTCTTCCAGAACTAGAATCAGGGCGTTATACATTCCAGACTTGATGCTCCGGATCTCAATAACGAATTATGCGCCTGAGCTCCTTTCAAGAGTTGGTGCGGGGCGCAGGTAGGTCCCTCGTTTACGTCATTATTGACTCTGTTTGTCTCAGATGTGCGTCAGGGAGTTCAACCCGTGATGGAGGATTGGGGTAAGTCGGTTCTTTTGTCTAATCAGAAGACAGCAAGTATTGCAGCGAAAGTCGGTCCATCAATGACGCCTGCCTTCTCGTTTCCCTCGGTTGAAATCTAGGTATCATCAGTTCGGCATCTACCGAATCACGTGAGATCTCTCATCTCCGCTCTCACTTTCCCTTTTGGGCGAAGTAGCAGAGTTTTTGGACCACTCCACCTATATCGATCGATCTGCACCATGCATTTGGTTGGCATTCCTGGTTTTCCGAAGCGTATCAATTCGATTACGACTCACCTTGTTCCAGTCAACCCGTAGTTACCCATTCTCACTTAACCCACCTTTCACCCTCTTCTTCCCTCCCCTCACTCCCCCCACTTCATCATCCCCTCTCAAAAATGCCAACCGTCAATAAACCTTCTGTTGATCACATTCCACAAGTTCATCATGTTCTCCTCAAGACTACATTCTGTGGTGTTGCACACGATGCTTCCGCGCCTGAGATTCCAATACATCAGTTTCGCGGAATCAAATACGCCACAGTTCCTGCACGCTTTCGCCAGTCTCGCCTATTCACCTCTTACCCTCCTATAACCAATGCATCGTGTTATGGGTGGGCACACTCAGACTTTTATTAACCCTCTCAACCAACACATACGTTTACAGCTCGATCTGCCCTCAGCCTGTCACCAAAAAGTCGCTAGAAGAGGAATGTTTCGGCCTCACTGCTGAAAACACTCCCATCCGCGAAAATCTGAAGCACGACGAATTTGAATGTCTCAATCTCAACATCACTTGCCCAGCGGGCCTCACCGCACAATCACGTCTACCTGTCATGCTTTGGTTGCACGGGTCTGTGGTTCCCGCTTCGATCGTAAGAATTCCATTGCTGACGCCGTTAACAGCGGGAGTGACCGAGGTTCTGGCTCAAGCTGGGTATACAATGGGGGCGCGTTCGTGCGCAAAAGCATTGAAGTGGGGAAACCAGTCATCCTCGTGACTATCAAGTATGTCTTTCCTTACGCCTCAACCGACTTCTCAACGGAAACTCACTCCCTCTCACAAGCTTCCGGATTGGCCTTTTCGGCTTCGCCGCCTGCTCCATGATTCGTGACGACAACAAAGCCGCTGGTGATGAAGGGGTCGGGAACTACGGGCTTCGTGATCAACAAGTCGCAATGCACTGGCTGCGCCACTTCATCGGAGGATTTGGCGGTGATCCTTTCAATATCACCCTTTTCGGCGAAAATTCGGGCGCAGCCGACGTAATATGCCACCTGCTATCAGCTGCAAACGAAGACCATCCGATGATCCAACGGGCCATCGTGCAAAGTGCTGTCTTCGATCACAACTTGCCTGACATGCCATGTGCCAGCTGGCAACTGTCGCGCGCTATGGCATCCTTACGCGTTTCAACAATCGAACAGTTTCGCACGTTGGATGCCTGCAAGTTGGTCGGACTCTGCCCCAACATGCGTGCAATTGACGATGGCCATTTCTTCCGACCAGGTTGGAAGGACCACTTCTCCCCTGAGGAGAAAGATCATCGGCACCATCGACCAGAACACGTCGTTTCTCACCCCTCGCGTGTCAAAAGGTCCCCGAGTGCCACGCGCTCTTCCTCGCGAGCAAGGTCCTCTTCGAGATTGAGGTCAACTTCGATAGGAAGACGTAATGCTTCCGCTGTGCGCTCACGCTCCCGTCCTCCTTCTAAAATTCCCCTCCTTGATCTCCCTGAAACTATACAGCCGGTCATGATCGGCGACTGCGCTGC
>CEMH01203216.1:0-11209 GCA_001179725.1 Macrocystidia cucumis | reverse complement strand
GAAGACGACGGGATGGCCATCGGAAGTTTTGTTTTGGGCGGATGAGATGCATTCCTGAAGAGCACGGCTGAGATTGGATTCTATTCACGATGAGATGCTTCCAAGATTATTATCAGCACGAATTTACCTGGTCGGGCCTCAGCTGCCTGAGTTGACTGGCTGACGGCGTCAATATGCCTGAGCAGCACGACACAAGGTCGGCAATCTACTGCCTGGTCCATGCGAGCGCGAATTGTAGCTTCCACTGTCTTTTCGTCCTCGCCAATAACATCATAAAGGTTGATCTGGGGCGGGGGATGATTTCAGCAAACAACGGAAATCAGCTTGCAGAGTTTTGCTCACTTCAAGAAGATGGAAGCCAAGGTGCTGAGCAAGACAAGCCACAGTCGTGAACTTGCCACACCCAGACGGTCCCGTCACCAAGATTGACAGTTCGAGGTTGTAAACTGCTGCTGATTTTGACAGTGACGCAGATAAAACAGAATGAAGTTTGGAATATGGGCTCTGAGAGTCTCCCAGTGTGTTCTGTAGGTGTCTGCCCCGTTTTGCAAACTCTACTGGAAATCAGCAGTTGCAATCTGAACAAGAGGGTGTTCACGAACCCAGACCGTAATACAACCCTACATTTGGCGGAGAGGCGTTTACAACTCCGCTTTCTACTATACGAGTCGTTGCAGGCTCGAACCAAAAACCTAATCGCCCGCTGGTCGTAGCAGTATATACATCCAGACTCAACTTGAGCGATTCGTTGGAAACAGGGGTGTCGTTGATCTCCGTCACCATGTAATACGCGATATCGTTAAATCGATAATCCATTCCGGGCAACCTGGAATGCGATCAACAAAAAGAAGGTATGTATAGAAGGCTAATCCGAACCTCCGTATGACTTCAGATGAAGAAGCAGTTTTGTCATCCAATCCGTCGTTGACACCTCCCTCTGTGTTGACTGGGGTAGCAATGATATCACCCGTGGCGATCAGACGTCGTCCTTGAGAGAAATAGGTTTTCAAAGCGGTGAGGCAGGCAGACTCGTGAGCCTTATTGACAGTAAGCGGTGAAGCAATCCGAGCCAAGGTAATACTCTCGGCCGTTGGAAGTGGTGGCGAAGTTGATCTAAAAGGGGTCGGTTGAATGGTAACGTTTAAAGTTGTCGGGTTTCCATGAGGTTGGCCGACGATGGAAAGGTTTTTCAGCAGCGTCGGGGCGCATAAGACTGTACTTCTGTGAGTGGATGAGTGAGTATACCAAGACACATTGCTCTCAAAGCTTACGACGTGTAGACTAAGCGGTCGTCTGCTATAGCGCGTACCAGACGCTTTCCTGAACTATCAGACGATGCCACCACCACCTGCAACAACGTTACATTCGCCAGAGAAACGCGATACTCGATGGTAACATACCCAATCGCCCGTGAGCGTCCCTATGCGCGCAAGATCGGAAGTGCGGATATAGATCGCGTTCTCGTCCTCCGAAGGCGACACTTGTCTTGATAGAGGATTGGCCGTGAAAACCTGCGCGGTGTGAGAGTCCCCGCCCGAAATGTCGATCTCCCGCACATTCCCAGTCTGAATCACAGAAGTGGCGAGGAAAGCTTCATCAATCTCGAAGCCTTCGCTCTCGGCTTCGGACTCTACGTTGGAAGAGTAACCAGAGTCTTCCATAGGTGATTCCGTTGGATCCGCGAGGAGAACAATGAAATTAGTTGAACCAGCTTCGGCATATCCTTGCTGCACTGGCTCCGTGAGTTCAATCCGATAACTGTAGTTGTCGGTGTGAGAAAGACTGGGCCCGTTGAGTCGGGGGACTTGTTCCGAGATGGTGTGAATGTCGCCTTGCCGAAGCACTCTACCCTCGGAAAAGTAGGCTTCCAACTTGGAAGCTGTAACTTTTGCAGACTCATACGCTTCATGTGACAACGCGCTAACGATAACCAACTTCAAAAGCCGTGGTTCTTCAAGGGTTATGTCGATATGTTTTGAAGGCCGGTCCTTGCGGAAGACGCCTCTGTACTTGCTGGGCCATGATTTAGGAATCACGAGGTCTTCTACCTGTACAACTGAGGAAAGTATGACTAAATATGCGGACTGAGAGGCGTACGTCTTTATCCATCTGCGCCCAACACACCACGGAATCCAGATGTTGAGCTGCGTTCGAAATGACAGCGTCATGGGAACGGAGAGAGATGAGGTGACGGCTCTCGGATACGTTCGCGCGTAGATGTTTTAAGATGGATTCCGAGACGCGAACCTCGTCACTACCCTCGAGGCTTGCATCGAACCTGGAAGAGACTGAGAGCGGTTGCCCACACAGAAGGCTCATGAGGGGGAGCGAGTGTAAGTTCAACGCCGCTCAACGTCGTCAATAGAATCACAAGCCAAATATTACGTGATATAAATACGTAAAGAGATACCGCCCCTATACTTAACATCGAACCTTCAGACCAGAACAAACTCCAAACAGACGACGCGTATAATCGTGGTCCGGGATCTTCATCCCAAACGTATTTCTTCATGAAGAGGTCGGTAACTTTCGGGGAAAGCATTTACGCGATCCCAGACAATGACCCACCTTTACCAGTATCGTCAGATATCCAATCCGACCTAAAGCAATCGCAACGGTCCTCAAATTATGCTAGGTCGGAATCCCAAACACCCAAACTCACCATGCAAGCCTTCCTGACTCTAAAGAAGGACCCCGAGCCCACACAGACAGAAAGGTGGTGTCTTCAAGTGCCCTCAACTCTAGTGCACTGACGCTGTATTGCATGTGAAGGAGGTCACCAATGAGCAACTGATCGAGCGTTCAGAGGCTATGAGGTCCGAGGCATGCCTTTTTCTTTGCGATTGACGACTCGGATTGGGTTTCGTTTTCATGGATGGCGTGCTTCCGAAAGCTCCGTCCCGCTCACTGCGCACCCAAGGTCTTGAAGGTTGTTGTATCTCTTTTATCAATGGACCACGAGTGGCGAGGGCTGAGGTTATGAAGAGCGACAGACAGAGAAGATACGAAGGTAGAAACATCATTTCCTGTAAAAGAATGTTGTTTGAGTGAGTATGTTCGCGAGATACCAGCCCGAGTATATATCAAGAATCGGAATGCGCACCCTGGCTACAGCGACCTGCACGTATGAAAGCACAGAATGGAAATTAGAAATGTAAAACACCCTCAAGGCGAAGGGCGATAGCAAGCAAGGTGTTCGCGCCACCTTGTCATGTTCAAGCGTTAAAGGTTTGCATCGCCATGAAACAGCGCTCTTGCGGCGTTACCGGCCACCAGTCATCAAAGTCACCACGTCCACGTCGCGACGGTGCCATTCGGACATGAAACCAATCAAACGTGCCCTTCTATATTTGCACATCCATAAGTACTCAATACATATCACATGTACGGACATTGAGCTTCTCGTAACGCCTGCGCCTTCTAAGTGGGAGTACAAAATAAAAACAAAAAAACACCACCAATCAACATAATACAAAAATTGCAGAAATGATCTAGCACTCTGACTGGATTCCCATAGCTTGGCTGATAGATTTCAACAGGACCTGGTCCGAGTCGCCACCGACGTGCCAGACGGCGAATCCGCCGAGGTCGTTGTCGTTAATGAATTGGCCTTTCGCAGCTGTCGCCCGCCGGGGGGTGAAAAGTCAAAAAGGAATTCACGGAATGAGAATCAAGAAACAAATTTACCGAAACTTTTCGCATCGTCAAAGGAGACCATGACCTGACTGGTTGGGTTATACACATAAGACTACAAATTCCCCCATCAACCACTGTCAGAAGCCATAGCATGGTCACAGGGGGAAAAACTACGCACAGATTGACTGCAGTTGTCGAATCGATAGTTGATGCCCGACGCCGGCGTGCCGTCGTTCTTCAAGAACCCGCCCTCAATAAGACCCCAGAAGTTGAAAATACCACCAATTGGGACGGGATTCCCACACTGGTCGACGCCTAGCCCCCCAGATTGTTAACAACACACCAGCAACTGATGGATGAACACCATCGAACTCACCCGCATTCCCATCTTGCTTGTCTCCATGGGGTTGCTGAGCTTTATCAAACGGAGGGTACGACGCAACGTTTCCTTGTCCGTCAACAGCATCGCTATTCGCGACGTGGAAGCTGTGACCGTAAGCGGCGACTCCGAGGGCGATCTACGACCAACCTCCGTTGTTAAAAAAAAACTCATTCACTCGGAATGACTAGCGCAGACAGTACCTTCTGTGCTGGGAATCCTGCAGAAGTCCAAGCTTTGATCGCCGATCTTGCTGATCCCGCCTGAACTGGGGCGCACGAATCATCAATTGGTGCGTTGGGTCCGACGGAAGGCGACCAGGCGCCCCAGACGTCGTAGTCCATGATTGCTGGATCCGACACAGGTTAACCAATCATCCAAATAGTCGTATGCGGGCATTGGAAGAGGAGAGAAAGGGAAACATACCGATGTGGTCAATAACTTTGGCATAAGCAGATACATCCGTCATTGGTGTCCCGTCTGGGCCCATGAAAGGTGCTAGTCCAACCGCGACGGTGATGGCCATCTTCGCTCCAACAGGGTCCTGCCTTATCATTTGAAGCATCGCCAAGAAATTGGCAGAGTCGCTCGGTGAGATCTCGTTACAACCGACACCTTGTCTGTTGGGGTATTCCCAACTGTAGATAACGTCAGCATACCATCCGACCTGTGAAAGCAAAGGGGGGTGGAAAACGAACTCAAAGTCGATGCCATCAAGTTGGTATTGGTTAACGAGCCCCATAACAGCCTTAGCAAATATGGCTTGGTTTGCGGGATTGGACACCGCAGAGGAGAAGTACTGGGAACCGGTCCAGCCACCAATAGATAACCTAGGGCTCACACCCTAAAGCCAGTCTTAGCTTTCAAGGAAGTGTGCGCCGCAGGAAGCCAGACAAGACTTTACCTTTGCTTTAGCAGCCGATACAAATACGGGCAAGGTCTGTTTGCTGATATCATCCATTGAAATGACTGAGGGGTCAGGTGTGGTAACTCTGGAAGAAAACAGTCAGCCACTGCGGCGCACTCCAACGTGTTCATGTGTGTGTGGGGGGAAGGATGGGTGGAGAATAAGGGGCAGACGTACGCAAAGGCAAACGTCATAGAGTTATAGTTATCCCAAGGGATTTGGTCGGGTGTATATTGAGCTCCAAGCCAGCCCGGATACCAAGCTGTCGCGATCACATCTTCAGAGCCCGAGTCACCAGAACCCGGACCATCTGATGCGCTCGCGAGCTTGTTGTCAGGTGCAGTCAGACCACAGTGGGGTGCTGCCAGAGCGACGGAAAGGAAGGTGATCAACGCCAAATAGGTGGAGGCGAGGGAACGCATAGTGAGTGAGGGATGGAATGTGGGGTTTCGAACGATGGAGCTCTAAGCAAATTAGATCGGAAGGTACAGAATTGAATCCGAGTGATTGGCACTTTATACCACACGCAACGTGTTTGGGAAAAACCTCCGCCCTGCACAAATAAGCTTGATTCGGGGCCTTGTTTTGAACAGGATGTGCAGGAACGGCGTCGAGCGAGTGATGACTAATCCATGGCGAGGCAGCAGGCCGGTTCGGCAGAACCTCACGACACAAATCTTGGTGTTTCATTTCCTAATTGGGTTCGAGTAAATGAGCGCGCGTTGAAGGCGTGGCACCTTGTAAATCTCGACAAGGGATGCAGCTGTAGGTGATGAACGTGCTGGAATGGTTTCTTTTCGGAGAGAAAGGGAAGTGAAGGAACTTTCACACCCTGGCCGAAAATCAAGCATTCAGAGAAAGTTGCTAAATTGTGGCGTGCATCAGATAAAAATACTGAAGAGCGGCCGTTAGTCCACTCCTCGGGTAAGCATGGCTGAAAAGGTGATCAGTGTGTGGACGAGGAATCACTCCAACAGACTCTTGCGTGATCGTCTCGTAATGTTTCGATCTGTGTCGTTGCAACGGAGTCGCAACCTGTCGGTGGGGAAAAGTTACATGAGCGTGAGATCTCTCAAACGTCAATAAACGACTTGCCACTGCTTTTCACTTCTTCCTTTGTTCACACGAGCGGCAATGAGACAATGGGTTTACCACACGTTCGCTATCCAAGGTCTATACCGAGGCTTTATTCTGGTCAATTCAGCGAGGTAAAAGGTAATCAGAACCTTGAAGCAGGAGACAAGTGTTGGATCCCAAGGCTCCGTGTCCACACGTGCAACTCGTCACCAAAAGCACATACGGTCATTAAGTGGATTCTAGAAAGCAGATCATGTCTATGGTAATACATGCAACCTAAGGCTGTCAAAGTCAGTGAATCAAAAGCGACTATTGCACGTAGAAATGAAGCCTCACTGTAGCCTCATCAACCCCATCCACTATCAACGTCGCCCACCTGTCCGTATCAACCCAATCCTCGCAGCAAGATGTCGTGCTTGTCGTGCTTGCAGACGTTTGGATCTCGCAAACAGAATAAAGAGGGCGACGGCTGCAAAGAGAATATTGCAGCCGACAAACTCGTAAAAGTCTGCACGTTCTTGGCCGACGATGCGCCCACAAGACTCCCAAGCGAGCATTTCACCTTTAGAGTGTTTTGAATCCTGGTGATCCAGTGGGGAGCCGTCCGTGTCATTTGAGCCTCCTTCAGATGAATGAGAGGTGGAATTTAGGCAGTGCATGAGGCGTCGGTTGCCGAAAGGTTGGCAGAAAGGTTCTGAACGCTGAGATATTCAAGATAAATCACAGCGTCATCCGGAAGAAGACACGAAATACCGAATCGTCAGGACATGGCTCGCAGTCACCAAATGGTTTGCAAATTAAAGCGGGCTGGATGTCTTTCGGTGGGGAATGAGGGACGAGGTGAGTTGAGGGACGATGTTTGGGTTGTGCAGCAACCATGCAAAAACATATGGAAATCGTTCTGCGACGACGTCAACTCTAAACATGTCGTAAGTGATTGTAAAAGTGACTTACAAGCATAATATTATGAATCTTGCCAGCGGTGGCGAGCGCAGCGGCATCTGCGCAGCATGAAAGTTGTGTTCAGGTGCGGTTACGGTGTGGTTGAGGCTTTGAAACGGAAGTTATCGACCGTGGGAGAAATTAGTCCCCATCTTTCACAGTGTGGTCACAAACCCAATCCCTTCATCTCAGGCAGGCGATACACGGAAACTACTTCACAATATCATTCATGTCCAGGAAAGCAGAAATCATCGAGGAGTTTGATGACGACACGGATCTTCCTCTTCCTTCCCTGCCAAACACAGGAAGTAGAGGTCCTTTGCTGGAGGAATTGCATATCTCCGATGACGAGTTCGAGCCATCACAACGCGCGGGTCCCGCTTCGACCCCATTCCAACCCAAACCTACAAAGGATATCGGTAACCTGAATCCCAAGAACGCAGTGACGGATATTACACCATACAAGACGTGGGTCTCTTATCTGACATTTGGAATTCAATCTCAAGAACTCCCAGATGGACCTGCCTCTACCCCATATACTTCGATGCCAAACGGCCTTACGGGACCGGGCAGCGCCGATTAGAGCGACCAAAGAGTCTCTGGTACCCCCTCAGCAAGGATATAGCGGAGGCCGCCAACCGTTTAGGGCTTGGCACCCTTCACGAGGTTAATAAAGCACACCCTCGGGACTGGGAGAATCCTGGGCGCGTGCGGGTGCAATGGAAGAAGGAAGGAAAACTCATGAATCCGACAATCAAAACCAGTGGGTCTATCATCTTACATTCTTCTTCAATCCACTTGCATCAACGAGAGCATTTAGAGAAACAGCTATTGGAAATGATTTCTTTCCAGATCCAGCACCTTAAACCAGAGAACGTTCCAAGAGCCCCTTACTCCACGGCAACGGCTCTAGACTCATCAGCCATAATACAGAAGGCTAGTGCATCGTCAACTAAAGGCAAGCAACCGGCGACGACGAAATCTAAGCCAACGGCTTCTCCAACACAATCGAAACCATCTGGACGACAACTTCCTGTTCCACCAGAACCACAGCCTTCCCTTGCGGACCGTGTATCTGCATACTCACCTGCCATATCGTCGGGGGTACTCATTGAAGCCGTAAAAGCAGGCATGAACGCTGTAGAAAGCAATCCAGCCATCGGTGCAGCTGCTGGTACTGCAAATGCACAAGGAGGGCAGAAAGGGAAACGCAAAGTAGTACGGGTTAGAGCTTAAAGTCATACCTGAATCCAAGAGAATGTATGCTATTATAAATGCAGTCCAAGTGTTTGAACGATGTGTTCTTGAAGTAATCGACGGTCACAGTGTCCTTCACTTGGAGGTTCGGACCGAAATGAGCGTTACATAAGGTCGGCGAATACCGTTATCAGTTTAAATCTCCGCTTATCATGTTATCGATGGCATTATCGATGGACCCTGTGTGTTGAGTGTTGATTTTATCTTGACATGAACTCTCATATCTTTACATCGATGAGTTCCAGTTCTTGTAAGAGCTTTTGGCCAGTACTTCTCTACCCACTACCTCCACTTCCTCTCACTATCACCCTCCCATCCATCACTGATCGTAGTTGTTACGGTTCCTCTATGAACTTGTTCCGATGATCCTCTGGCGATCAAGTTAACGTATTTTGAATGGGCGACATGCCATTTAATCTTTCGTATCCCTTCCCAAAGTCATGCAGTTCAGTGTCGTCTTTTCCTCTCATTTTATCAGAATAGCCTTGTTGTACATACTAATCCCAATGGTGGTTCGTGCGGTTTCGAACTCCTTCACATATCTTTGCTCTCTTCAGGGTTTGTATGGGCGTCAGCCAGGTCCATTCCCCACTGCCCTTACATACCTCTCACCTTAGCTGCGTGCAGTCGGACAGCTTACACCCTCCCCTGTCTCGTAAGGGTCAACCCCTTGATTGTCATTTTCAGCATCGTTAGAGGTTCTGTCACCCAGGATATCGACTGACCATTAACCGGCGAGCTGCGAGCAAGCAACCGAACACTCTCCAGTAGGACCTCGAGTCTACCTCTTCAGCGACTCAGCTTCCCCACAGGCTAGTCTCATGAATCCATTTTCTTTCTCAAATTTCTACTAACGAGCTTTCTCTTGGACAGGCGACCCGTCATCAGTCATACGTCCGCAAACAGACATGCGAATTTGATTTTTGAGGCTTTGAATCCCCTCCTCGAGCTCCTCGGCTTGAGATTTGATTGCATCGGCGAAATTCTCGCATCCTGATGCGTCGGCGAAACGTCTCGATGTCGCTTGGTTTCTCATCGACCGTGTTCTTCCATGGAAGCGACAAACTTCTTCCAGAACTAGAATCAGGGCGTTATACATTCCAGACTTGATGCTCCGGATCTCAATAACGAATTATGCGCCTGAGCTCCTTTCAAGAGTTGGTGCGGGGCGCAGGTAGGTCCCTCGTTTACGTCATTATTGACTCTGTTTGTCTCAGATGTGCGTCAGGGAGTTCAACCCGTGATGGAGGATTGGGGTAAGTCGGTTCTTTTGTCTAATCAGAAGACAGCAAGTATTGCAGCGAAAGTCGGTCCATCAATGACGCCTGCCTTCTCGTTTCCCTCGGTTGAAATCTAGGTATCATCAGTTCGGCATCTACCGAATCACGTGAGATCTCTCATCTCCGCTCTCACTTTCCCTTTTGGGCGAAGTAGCAGAGTTTTTGGACCACTCCACCTATATCGATCGATCTGCACCATGCATTTGGTTGGCATTCCTGGTTTTCCGAAGCGTATCAATTCGATTACGACTCACCTTGTTCCAGTCAACCCGTAGTTACCCATTCTCACTTAACCCACCTTTCACCCTCTTCTTCCCTCCCCTCACTCCCCCCACTTCATCATCCCCTCTCAAAAATGCCAACCGTCAATAAACCTTCTGTTGATCACATTCCACAAGTTCATCATGTTCTCCTCAAGACTACATTCTGTGGTGTTGCACACGATGCTTCCGCGCCTGAGATTCCAATACATCAGTTTCGCGGAATCAAATACGCCACAGTTCCTGCACGCTTTCGCCAGTCTCGCCTATTCACCTCTTACCCTCCTATAACCAATGCATCGTGTTATGGGTGGGCACACTCAGACTTTTATTAACCCTCTCAACCAACACATACGTTTACAGCTCGATCTGCCCTCAGCCTGTCACCAAAAAGTCGCTAGAAGAGGAATGTTTCGGCCTCACTGCTGAAAACACTCCCATCCGCGAAAATCTGAAGCACGACGAATTTGAATGTCTCAATCTCAACATCACTTGCCCAGCGGGCCTCACCGCACAATCACGTCTACCTGTCATGCTTTGGTTGCACGGGTCTGTGGTTCCCGCTTCGATCGTAAGAATTCCATTGCTGACGCCGTTAACAGCGGGAGTGACCGAGGTTCTGGCTCAAGCTGGGTATACAATGGGGGCGCGTTCGTGCGCAAAAGCATTGAAGTGGGGAAACCAGTCATCCTCGTGACTATCAAGTATGTCTTTCCTTACGCCTCAACCGACTTCTCAACGGAAACTCACTCCCTCTCACAAGCTTCCGGATTGGCCTTTTCGGCTTCGCCGCCTGCTCCATGATTCGTGACGACAACAAAGCCGCTGGTGATGAAGGGGTCGGGAACTACGGGCTTCGTGATCAACAAGTCGCAATGCACTGGCTGCGCCACTTCATCGGAGGATTTGGCGGTGATCCTTTCAATATCACCCTTTTCGGCGAAAATTCGGGCGCAGCCGACGTAATATGCCACCTGCTATCAGCTGCAAACGAAGACCATCCGATGATCCAACGGGCCATCGTGCAAAGTGCTGTCTTCGATCACAACTTGCCTGACATGCCATGTGCCAGCTGGCAACTGTCGCGCGCTATGGCATCCTTACGCGTTTCAACAATCGAACAGTTTCGCACGTTGGATGCCTGCAAGTTGGTCGGACTCTGCCCCAACATGCGTGCAATTGACGATGGCCATTTCTTCCGACCAGGTTGGAAGGACCACTTCTCCCCTGAGGAGAAAGATCATCGGCACCATCGACCAGAACACGTCGTTTCTCACCCCTCGCGTGTCAAAAGGTCCCCGAGTGCCACGCGCTCTTCCTCGCGAGCAAGGTCCTCTTCGAGATTGAGGTCAACTTCGATAGGAAGACGTAATGCTTCCGCTGTGCGCTCACGCTCCCGTCCTCCTTCTAAAATTCCCCTCCTTGATCTCCCTGAAACTATACAGCCGGTCATGATCGGCGACTGCGCTGC